>JACMIG010003896.1:0-11285 GCA_014805385.1 Levipalatum texanum
GTATCTTTTCGAACCTGAATTGAAGACAATTTTATTTGCCGCGAAGCTAGCTAATAAAGCGTCTAACTATAATCCGTTAGACCCATAGAGATAGAGATTTCCGATCTTTTATTGTTGCAATTGGTTGCAATTTTTTTCATTCAAATACGATCCGTAAATAAAAGGGACGGTTCGGTGAACAATAAAGCCAAGTCCTCGAAAAACGATAATTGATCTTTGATCTTTAACACTGGAAAGTCCAGAAAGAGTCCGTGATGTTTCCAGGACCTGCAAAAAGAAAGCAAAAAGTCCGGCCCGGGCGGGGATTGAAACATTCCAGGATGCTTCCTGACCCCCCAAAGAAAAAAGCAAAAAATTTGCCCCAGGCGGGGATTTAACTCCCGAAAAATCGATAATTGATCCAAAATCGATAATTGATCTTTGATCTACCATGAGGAAGAAGTCTAAACCTGTTCAAGCACGTTTCACAAATAAAAGGGACGGTTCGGTGACCATACAGCCAAGTCCTCGAAAAACAATAATTGGTCTTTGATCTACCATGAGGAACAAGACTAAACCGCTCTAGAATGCGTCTAAACCACCCTACAACACTTCCCAACGATACAAAAAGAAAAGCAAAAACATTTCCTCAGGCGGGCATTGAACTTCCGAAAAAATCGATAATTGATTGTCCGAAAAATCGATAATTCATCTTTGATCTACCATGAGGAAGAACTCTAAACCACTCTTGACCACTCTAGTACACTTCCTGACCACCCACAAAGAAAAGCAAAAAATTTGCCCCAGGCGGGGATCGAACCCGTCACTGGCCGAGCTCGATGTCGCTAAACAGCGTAAGTCTAGGCTTATTCGTAATAAAACCATTACCTGCATGTAGATGAGATCGAGAGCTACAAAAAACGACTATGGATGAGCCACTTTGCGCCAAGGAATCGCGAGATGTGGCCAAAATGCCACTGGCGCTAAACAGTGTAAGTCTGAGCGGTCTCAGCGTGACACTTTAAGTGATACTGACAAAAAAGCGACATTGAGGGGTAGTCATAACTTCGCGTGGGAAGGTCCAAATGAGCTAATTTTTTTTTGTTTTGTTCGTCTCGACATTCAGAAACTTTCTGGATGGGTCCCGAGGCTCCATTTTGCTTCTATCGGATCTTAAAGTAGAATCCCCCTGGGAAGTTGTGTCGGCGGGCGAAAAAAACGCGAGTCGAACCTAAATTACCCAGTTCACCTGGCGTTTCAACGTGGGTGAACTGGGTACAACCCTTATTGTGCGGCAATTCCTGGGAGAGGTTGTATAGCTCACGAAAAATGCTATCCGTGATCCTCTCGTCAAATATCATGTTCCTGACAGACTCAACGGGTCAGAAACTATTGAGATCAGTCCTTCATAAGAATTCTCTCCCAGGACGGTTCTCGACCCGTTTTGTTCCTCCTCGATTCCAACATGCATGGTGTTCAATTATCACTCTTGTGAGACCGTCTGGCGACCTTACAGAGAAATGAAAAAAACGAGGGAATTAAATATGATGTGGTTATACCGGAAGAACCAAGTGACTATCGCAGAGAAAAATATTATCGCAGAGGCAAAGGCACCGTAAAGTTCACCCCACGCTGATTGTTCTCTTTCCATTTCAGCGGATAAAGACGATGGAGAATCATCATAAGTGTTGGCTCATCATAAGCGCATGGACATATTAGGGAAATAATTTCTCCCGGGCGTACTTTCGACTTTCCATTTGACTGCACAGAGACAGTGGAGAACAGTTCACGTATGACTTTGAAAAAAATGATTTTCAAATCGAGATACCATCTTTCCATGTGTATCTCCCAATCAATTTCTTGCTACATAGCAACCCGAATCGATTAAGATGGCTTTTGCGACATCTGCGAAGTATTGGCAAATGAGGAAATTGCGATTAGATAATTATATTGTGCAGCCTCAAATCAACTAGTAGTCACGCGGAAGGATGGCCATCCGTCCTTCCCATTTTTATTCATTCCTCATCCCCTCTGCCTTCCTTCCCTTCCTCTCCTATTCCTTTCCTACACCGATCTCTCCTACCATCGTATCAATTTGAAGGTTATAGAATGTTTTACTCATCAAGTGCAGTATGATCAGAGAATAAAGGGAAAAAGTTATTAATTACCGTGCTTCGTGTAACAGCGTCACCATGATTTAATGAAACTCTCCGGTTTTGCATTTTTGTCTGCAGCGTGTCATTCTAGAGCTGCGATGGATGGCCTGATAATCAGCCGACGCCATGGATTCCATGGCTCAAACGAAGGCGTTTTGTTATAGAAAATTTTCGAGCGGCACGTGGATGTATCAAAGATTTAAGAAATTAGGCTAATTTCCGTGTACAGTAAAACATGGAATCACCAAGATTGAACCCCGCCGTATTTTTGCTGTCCGGTGTCGTTCTTTCAACCTGATTCGCTCGCAAGCCCAGGTGAGAGGCGCGACTGTGGTCTGTGTAGAGCAGAGGAATATTGCAAGAAGAGAAGCTCATCAAGCAACTTCCGTGGAGCTTGCTACTAGTTATGAATGGCTGACAGGGAGGAAACAAAATCATCACGCACATCGAAAATCCAATTCCGCCCGTTCTCATACGTCGAAACACCAGGATTAGATTTTTTTCTTTTTTTTTAAATTTTTTTACCGCAAACAGGAAATATCAACGCTACCGTAAATACAACTAATTTCCGCCCTCACACAAACGCCGAATCACCTGGACAAAACTTTCGTCGCTAACATCAATAGAGATAACGTCACGAGATGAATCCACATGGAATCGACTTCTTCATCCACTTCTCCCTCTCCTCTTCTCACCATTTCCTCTCCTCTCCCCTTCTACCCCTCCCCTCACCTCACCTCCCTTTTCCCCTACCTCGTGTTCGAGCATCGATCCCGTCCGGTAGGCCGATACGAGGTCGTACTTCTCGTAGTCGTTCACCTGCAAGATGTCCGCGTTTGTTTTCTGTTATTTATCTCAATTATATTTATTTTGGTTATATTTATTTCCTTACTTTTCCATATAATTCCACGTTACCATCTCTCCTTGTGTAAATAATCGACTGCGAAACTAGGCGAGTTCACGCCCCGGTGTTTTTTTATCGATAACAGGTGTACTGGGGCAATGCGATAAAGGAGCCGAACACCTTTAAAAAACCATGCAGATCTAGTGGTGTCGCAAAAATAATTGTTCCCCCTATTCTGAACCCGTGAGTTCGAATTCACACCACTTTCACAATTACACATAGCTGTGGACGATGTTTGATAATTCTCTCTACAAAAAATAAAGACATAGGCCTAAAAATGCGTTCTGGACCGACTATTTTTTCACCCCCACTGGAGTCGTTGTCAATCGTTGTCTCGACGGGTCGGAGAACAGAACGGCCTCACGGATCAATCACTATTTTTTACCATGTCCCTGAGCGAGGGAACATGCGGAGTGCGATAGAAATGTTATCCGGGTTCCAGGCTCGTCTACAAATATCGTAATCCGGACAGGCTGTTCTCTACGGAACTTCTACGTAAAACCCGAGATAAGTACCAGAAAACCAAACCCGCAAGTTCGGCGTCCAGCCATTCCGAATATTACGTAAGATCGAAAAGTACTGCGTTCTGGGCCGTCTGTCTTCTCTACTACTGGATGAGTCAGAAACAGGTGGCGAAAGTAGTACCATTTCGTTTTCATCAGGACGGATCCCAAACCAGCGAGTTCCAAGGGACGTTCCACGTCTCGCTAGTTCCATAATTGCAAATAGATGTGGTGAGCATTTGATCTGCCCTGTGTCCGAATTCTCGCAATCGACTTACCCCCTACCGGGAATTTCAAACCCACAAGGTTGGGGTCTCTCGATTTCCTAATTACACGTCGAGGTGGATTACTATCGATGGACCCCAGAGTTTGTGTTGAATTACAACCACTATTTAACTTCCATCCAAATTTCTGTGTTGGATTGCAAACAATGGGACGCACTGCTCTCTCTCCGTTAGACGACTCCGAGAAAAGAGAGAAGGAGCAAGATCACCACGATCTCATCAGAATCTAATTACCACTTCCACAACCGTCTCCCATATCCCTCACGTTCTCGGTGGGGAACCAACGCGGAGGATTTGCGCCGACTTGAAATAAATAACATTTCATTACTGTCAAAGCGTTTTCTCGCCGATATAGTAGAAACACCCCGGCCCATGAGAACCCAAAAACTGCTTCCACAATGTCCCTCATCGCCCTCATAGAGAGGGGCGACCCGGTGGTTTTATTATTGACTTCTCTCCCAAGAATACAAATTTTTCCGAACCAGCGATTTCCACGTCTCACCATTTCCACAACTACGAATCGCAGGAGATAAATACCGATTTATGATACGAATTTCGCGAGGGGGTGGGTTTTTTAAATTAGTATCATCGCAGTTACGTCTAATGTTTCTTCCCGCGCAAACTGTTCTCATTCTACTACACCGGACAGAGACAATGAAGAGTAATCGCATCAGGAGCGCGAGGAACGGAAATCTTCCTAATGTTGCCGAGCGGAAAGCCCGTGCGGATGGCTCATCTTACAATTTACTGCCACCCTCCAGGCAAACATCTCGCCTATCTCCGGTTATTCTCAGCCCACGAGTTCGATGTCTCCCCGTTGCTGGAATTACGAATCACAGTTGATCAATTTTGATTGGCGTAGGACACTCCCTTCTCAGAAGAAAATGAATAAATATTCCAAACCCGCAGATTCGTCGTCTCACCAATTGCATCATAACTAGTCGAGGCAAGCGTGCTTCGATGCACAGCTGAGTTCGGTTTATAAAAACCACCATTTCACGACTATCCCGCTGATATTGGGGAATGTGACAAAAATGATCAGAGATCCAGACTCGTAAAATATTTAGTCCCGAATGGACTGTTCTCTCTCCACTGGACGGCACGGCGACAGTGCGAGAGTTGTATCACTACGGTCTCATTGTCAGCAGGGATCAATAGTCACTGCCCCTATATACACCAAGCCCTCTCATGTTATAGGTGGAAGACCGTCGCGTACGAAATTGTTGTGTGACTGTGGACTTCCCCTCACTGCCGAGAATTTTGAAACCCACAAGTTTTATGTCTCTCGAATTCCTAATTATACGTCGATGGGGAGTACATTCGATAAGCGCATGGATAGCGATGGACTACAACCACTGTTAAAGTTCTTCCTAATTGTCAGGGGAAGAGGTCAGAGAAAATGAAGAACTGTTCTCTCTCTCTCTCTCTACATTAATTGTAAGTGAAAAGAGAGAGGGAGTAAGATCACCACAGTCTCACCTGTTTTCCGTGCACCATGAAACATCGAATCTCCTGGAAGGGATTTGCCGACGAGGATCTTTTCTATCATTCTTCGGATTCGTGTCAGGAGAGTGTCTCAAGTGATCAGTGATCACAGGGAGACGAAGATGATGGTGACGGCAGGGTGAGATATTGTGCAGAACCCACGGGTGACAATATTATTTTCTGAAACTCATTCGTATTGGGCAACATTACTACTGTAATGTGTACTTTGCATTATGTAGTTGGAACGTGGGTGGTCCCAGCCTGCTCCAGCGTATCTCGCCGGTGAGCAAATGGTAGATCATACGGGCGCTAAGCGCAGAAAGATCGGAAAAATATTGCCACCCCGTAGGTTTTTCCCAATAATGGATAGAATGTTCGACAGAAATGGACGGCCTCAAAATCAGCCTATGGGAATGCAAAAGATTCTCATTCTCAAACAAATGCATTACGTCATTGAATGTTTTGCAAGGTGCAGAAGAAGTACGATCAAAGACAGAGGAAGCTATCCTAATTTCAGTGCACAGCGAAACATGGAATCACTTGTATTGAAGCTTGCTGAAATTTAATTTTGGCTATTGTAGAGAACCCCAAGCGTTCTAATTCCCACGCCCGGATAAGACCAATGACGGACTGCGCTCGCTTTTGCTCTACCTCCTCGGACCCCCTTTCTTGGCCGATTGAATCACACGGGTCATGAAATGGGGTTCGAAAGGGCAGTTTAAAAGCGCGCGCAGTCCGTCATTGGCATTATCCGGGCGTGGGAATTAGAACGCTTCGGGTTCTCTACAATATCCGATGCCAGTTTATAAACCAAATTCGCTCGCCAGTCCAAGTAAGTGCGGGCTCGAGTGTATCCCCCCACGGGGAAGCAGAGGATACAATTGTTAGAGAAGACGGCCATCAAGCAACCTCTGGATATTATCACCCGTTATCAGTGGATCATCAACCACATTTAAAATGCAATCACGAATGCCGAATCACCAAGACAAGACTTCACCGCTGACATCAACGATTCCCAGTCGGCGTTATATCTTTTTCCTGGAACGCCACGTCAAATCAAACACCATGGAAACTATTTAACCTAATTTCCCTGCATCGAAGCTAGCTAATAAAGCGTCTAACTATAATCCGTTAGACCCATAGAGATAGAGATAGATCACTACGCTGCTTACCGCGAAGGTAGTTCGCGCGTCGCCTCCGCATCGCTATAATACCGGACAATAGAGAGTAGCGTTGCGTCGGTGGTTAATCAGATGCGTAGAATTCACGAGCAATTTTACTCCCAAGTGAATTTTTACCGGAATTTAAAACCCGTGAATTCGATGTTTCAAGATACTATGTCCAAAGCCGTCAAGTATTTTGTACCTTCCGGGAGGGCAACTCTCTCCACTGGACGGGCAATAACCAAGTAGAGAGACTCTATCCGAGGAACGATTTGAGCACTTTTGGAACTCGAAACCCACGAGTTCGATGTCTCGCCAATTCCATCAATACCCGCCGACACAATACCCGCCGCAATTTATTTCCACTCTCGCCACCAGTACTTTATTGCAACAACTCCTGTCCATCAGAAGCCAAAAGCCTCCTCCAAACACTCTCCCATCCCAACATAATGTCGAGAGACGAGCGGGATGAGATCGATGCGAAGGATTCACATTCAGCTCTACCGAGAACACCGCCGTCAACCGGGCATTCCTGACCCCTTCCTAACCCGCGAGTTCGATGTTTCTCCATTTCCATAATGGGAATAGCTGTCGACTAATTTCAATAGGTCGTACGTCCCTTAGCGAATTCAACCACAATTTTACTACGGTGCCTTGTAAAACGAGAATACGGACTGCACTAAAATATTATCCGGGTTCCAAACTCAAATCGCAGCGGATCATTTCGATTCTGCAAAGCAAGTGATTGAAAAAATCACCATCCTACAATCATCCCAGGAGCTTGTGCTCGTCCATAATAGAACAGTCTCACTCTGGCTCATAAGAAGACAAGGCCCACTTCCAAAATAGGCACAGTTCACACATCTCGTCGGGAAGAATTCCGATGAGGATGATTCTCAATGGACTTCTCTATAAAACCGGAA
This sequence comes from Levipalatum texanum, assembly GCA_014805385.1. Taxonomy (NCBI): domain Eukaryota; kingdom Metazoa; phylum Nematoda; class Chromadorea; order Rhabditida; family Diplogasteridae; genus Levipalatum; species Levipalatum texanum. The sequence continues at coordinate 7,398 of JACMIG010003896.1, forward strand.
TTTCGAACCCGCGAATTCGACGTTTTACTCTTTCTATAATTTCGATTATCGTTGGACTAATTTCAATGATGTAGTGAAACTTTTTTGGACTATAACCACATTTCATTACGATTTCTGGGGAAGGAGGATACGGAGGGAAGGCCACAAATATTGTCCCAGTTCCAATTTCGTCAAACATCTCATTCCGTGCTGTTTGTTCTCTGATCTTTCCACTGGTATTTGCGGCGACTATAAGGGAGCTGAATCCCCACATCCGAAGCCAATAGAAGTTCCATAATACACGCCTTGCTTTATTGATGTGGGAAAATCGATTTCCTTCGATGTGGGCGATTCACAATGGACTTTCCGTTCCCGGAAGAATATTACATAGAATTCACTACCCGCTATTTCAACGTTTCACTGTTTCCATAATTGCGAATCGCAGTGGGAAATATTCGATAGTCGCGACATTGATCGTGCAAATTGCAAAAAAAGAAAATAAGTTCCGTACTATCACTAAAAGGGCGCAAAATATTTTCTACCGAGTGAATTGTTCCTCTCCATTAAATCGGACAGAGACAGCGAAGAATTGAAAAAAACAAACGCGGAGGACTCACAAGCGACATCCTCTCCCGAGAACTTCTGGACTTTTTTGGAGCATCCACTGGATCCGCACTGTATCCGCACAAGGGATGTAGGTCTCCTTTATGCTGGTATCTGATGTGACCCGACTTGAATCCTAGCCATTTTGAACCGAGCTCCTGCAAATAAAATCCGTGGAAAATCACAAGAATATAATACCTTCTCATGAGAGCTGCAGATATATCGTTCATTCCACACTGGATCATCAAACTTCGCAGTGAGATCTCCAGAACGCAACAGTATCCGCTCGAGATCATTTGCGTATCCGAGTTTCTTCGCCTCGTATGAATCAGTCACATGACCCGCGAGGTCGGACATTCTTGGAAACAATGGTAGATTACGATGGGCTGCATACCTGGTTACGTCGTCGTTGCAGGAAGTGCTCACTTGAGTAGATGCAATGCGCGGAACTGTTTCTACTTCTTGGTTAATCCGAACAACAGAGAAGTAGCACTCATCAACTTTTTGAGTCTTCTTGGGAGGCGAATGCTAAAACAATGTTGTTACGAAACATTCGAATGTCAAACCTCTGGGTGCGGCGGTGCAGCAGGAATCGGAGCCGAGGAGACATGGAAAACGAGAATCGTGAATTGAAGTAGATTCATGGCAATCTAAAAATTCAGATGAACAAAATTTGGCGACACGCAAGGGCGCTAGTCATCGAGGACAAATAGGGAAGTAGAGATGTAATACAATATTAGTTATTGCGAAAGGGGTAGTAGTCTACTACTAGGGGAGGTGGCCCAACCCAAACTGCAGCTGCGGGTGACGAGGCCGCTTGTTTTTCGGGGTCAAGAATGAATGTTATCACATTGCCCCAGTGACACTTGTTTACGAGGCCGCTTGTTTTGCTGGGTGAAGAGTAACTGTTATCGCATTGCCCCAGTGACGCGAGGGCGCATTGCCCCAGTGACGCGAGGGAACAGCATTAGACGCACGGGATTGTGCCGGAAATAGTGAAAACACGTTTTGGAGCATTATTTTGTTTGTTCCAGGTGGCGTGACTATGTTTCCAACATAGCACATGACCAAGAGAAAAAATCATCCGAAATTCGGGAAAACGATTTTCGTTTTCTAAAATATATATGCACCAGTTCCCCCCACCGGAGCTAAGTTTCGTTTTTACTGTCCGAAGCAGAATTTTATGGAGAATTTTGTGAGGTGAATTAAAGTTGTGATCTGGCACCCTGGGGTCAGTTTACATGCGTTTTCCTGATGGGTGGTTCGGTTGCTGAAACTATGAAACATACTGTAGCTCAAAATCCTAAAGCACTCAGGGTCTCATATTTTGCTCACATTTAGCACACCCATAGTGGTACATAATGCCACTTTGCTGTCGGGCCGGGATGTTGAAAGAAAATAATTAAAAATCGATATATCTCATTAACAGAAAGTCCAAAAACGCGATTTTCGACCTTCAATTACTCCGCAATGTAATCAAATTGGGGAGTTCTTGCTGTTGCATTTCTTATCGGTCCTTATAACGACCAAAACGTATATAGTGGTTCCGGCCCTCAACGCGTTTGACTTCCTGGTGACAGAGCAAAGCTCAATTGGTTGCTTCTTTGGCAGACAACGTTATATTTCTAATCGTCACGCAGTGCGAATTACGAGATAAGAAATTCTACCGATTTCCGTGCACCGTGAAGCGGGGAATCACCAGGATGAAATTTGGCGAAAAGATCGCGTGAGTCCCGCAGCGTGTTCGAGAAGGGGCGTGGCGCCCCTTCTCGAACTGCTTCTCCTCTTCTACGCGGTGCTGAAAATTTGATGTTATTGAACTATTTTTATCCAATGAAAATCTTCTAACAATCAAGAAGAGTCACGTTGGCAATTACTAAATTTCAATATGGAGACTCCGAATCACGCAGTCTCCCTCAAATTGGTTTACGGCTAGGGAATACGGGACTGCTCACGGGAATTTACTGGGAGATAAAAATCATCAATAACCATCACAAATGCAAAAAAATCATCCATCATTTGTGCATCTGCACAGCCACAGAGTGCCAAATCAAGAAAGGTTGTAATTTATTTGTTGTGATAATCAACAAACATGGAAATTGCGCCGAATTATTTCACTAGTGCAACCTCGAATCAACTAGTTGTCCCTGACACTGATGTCTTCTCTCTCACATCCCTTCCGACTACTCCTGTCTTTAACGCTGCACCTCTCCCTATTATACCCTCTCCGCACCCCCCTCCTCCCGATTCCCCCTTACTTCTTCCTCGATCCCGTTCGGTAGGCAGCGATGAGTTCGAACTTCTCGTAGTCGTTCACCTGCCATGAAAGAAACGAGGTTTGAAGTCAAAATATTCCATTTTACTAATGAAGATCAGATTATCGATTACCCGCCCTGTTCATCGACAATATTATGCAGCCTAAACTGGTGCACGAGTCCGTGTTGCTCTCTGCGGATGCAGATGTCAACGAATCGACTCTCCTTCAATCCCACCCACGGAGGGGTAGTACCGTGACGGTCACGATGGACCCTGTAGAGATACGATAGTTAAAAATATTCAATGTTTTTTTAAAGAATCGATAATGCCTTTTACTTATGGCAGACGAGCTTGGCATCAGTGCACATCGTATCACAGAAAATAGACTAAATCAGCCCTGGTGGATCAGCTGGATCCGCGTTTCATTCGCTCATCAAAGTGTCGATTATTGCTCACTTCGATAATAACTTTGCCCTCAGGATTCATCCTACACATCAAGGTCAGGATCCTTAATTGGAGAAGGCTAGGGAAAGGGACGGCATCGTATGACCCTACTAGAGTTGTCAATAAGAAAACGACAAACAGCGAAAAATTTCACTCAGTCAAGAAAACCAGGTAAATCGTTGTTTCAGCCGAAACGGAAATGACTTGGGGTTAGCAATGCAGCAATAAACCCTGGACTAGTCGGATTATTTCCTCCCACGTAGAAGAGACTTCCCGATGTCTGCGCGAGCAATCGAGAAGTGAGAGATTCTCACACAGATTCTTCAGATACGCTCGGAACTTCGCTATGCTCAGATCGCTTTATAAAGCCTGGTATTCTTTTCGATAAATCGAAAAGAATACCAGGCGCATCTATCTTTCAGCCGATAATTAAATATTATTCTGGCGCAAAGTGCAGTAATAGGCGGAGCTTTCGGGGCAGCTCCCCTCAAATAGGCGTCCCCATTGAAGCCCACAGACCTAGAATAGAGAGCATACTCACCCTGTTCATACTATTGTGCGGTATTAAAGTGATGCGGAGGCGATGCGCGAACTACTCCGCGCATC
>JACMIG010003897.1:0-11284 GCA_014805385.1 Levipalatum texanum
ATTTTGGATTGATTTACGTATTGATCGTAATCAATAAAATTCAATCGATTCTGAGAAATTGGTCACTGCCAATTTTTCTCTCCTCACTCAATTATTCACTGCCAATTTTCACAGGATGCAACAGATGCGCACGATTTCTCGCGAACACAAGCTATTACTCCTTACTGTCGAGTCAAAATGCGCAGGAATTTCACCCGAACACAAGTTGCTCGCAGTTTTCAGTGAAATAGACACGCAAGAAATGACACTCTGTCGTCACTTCCAGAACATGAACTATTAGCACTACACGTGAACTCGTTCTGTTATGAACAGAAACTAACCTGATCGCCACCGTTATGTTTGCGAACTAACACTGTATCGTTAGTAACACATTTATTTCGGCGAGGAGGGAAAACAGAATGATGCTGACCAAACGTTTCGTTGAACATCAATTACAGACAGCACATCATTACCATAGGATAACATTCGTTGAAGGACCAAAAATGCGTCAATAGATACAGTACTAATTCACGGCTCTAGAATCCGTAGATTACAATGGTTGTCTACACAACAACAACCAACAGATATGAGGATCCAAAAATGTCTTGGCACGATGCCAGAAAAACAATATGAACGTTCTATAACGATTATTAGTTTCTTTCTGTCGTGGTGATTTGGTGGTCTCTGTTGTCATCGCTGGGTGAAGTGAGCTCTCCATAACCCTGCTCCGTTCCCATATAAACAACATGGAAAAAACACGATTTACTACAATTATTTCATTAACTTCAAAGACGTAATTACAAAAGTGGGCGAGAGACTTCCAACTCCTCACTGAAGCAATATCTCCTGCGGGGGGATCTCCTTCATTTTCCTTTGACTTTCGTTCAGCTAGGCTCCTCTACATGACGCTCTCTGTCCTCTACGTGTTCTTCGTCCAATCCTTGGAGAGGAAACTCAAGGTCCTATTCTTCCTTCTGTTTCCCTCTCCCGCCTCTTCCATGTCGTCGAATTCACCGACTACGTCAAGATCTTCAGCAATTTCGTTTACAATGAGACGAAGAAAGGAGATCCGTCGCTTGCTTCTACTACGACAAGGAATGTCTGTGGGGGAGACCATCGACCTCAACGACCAGTCGCCGTCACCTCGTTCTCATGCTCCTCACCATACCAGGAGAATGGATCGTCCACTCGCATTTGCTTATTGTAGAGAACCCGAAGCCTTCTAATTCCCACGTCCAGATATCCCCAAGTACGGACTTCGCCCACAGTACCGTGGGAATTCGTTGCGTTTGGGTTCTCCAAAATTCTTGATAAATAGTATGGATGTTCAACGGAAGTCTTGACTTCGCACCTAATTGTAAGCGCGAAATTCTCGACATTGTCTCAACCCATTAGACGATCAGAGAAACCCATTTTTAGAGGAGAGAACAGTTCGGTGGGATCTCTTATTTACAATTACTTGGACCTTCCTTAATAAAGGACCAAAAACAACATCGCATGACCAGTCCTTGATACTACGGCCTTTGCATGAGGTGAAATCGAACAACTTAAAGAAGGAGTAGGAGCAAGATTCAGCGTCCGTAAAATAGCTGGGGCAATTGTGGCAAAAGTGCCCTATTTTCCAGACTCAAGCCAAAGTGCACTTGCACTTTCGCCTGAGTCTGTTCTGATTTCCATGGTGATCGTAATCTGAAATGTTGCTCCTACTCCTTCTTTAAGAAATTAATAGTCTCGAACGGGCTGGGAAAGAAATTGAAAGGTTCGAGGTATGGGAAAATATCACATCTTGAGTCGTTTCAGCACAAAATTGTGATATTGTCGGGCAGGCGAAGCGTTCTCATTGCCAAGCCCTGGCGGACTGAGCTCACCTTAGATCTACCTCATCGCGCCCCCGTTACTTGTCCGAGTGATTCCATCAGCCATGAAACGGGGCTAAAAGAGGTAGATCGAAGGTACGCGCAGTTCGTCATTGGTCTTATATGTATGGGCATGTGAATTAGAACGCTTCGGGCACTCAACAATAATACGTCGTCAACGCAATTATAATTCCTTTTCTTTACAGAGCTCGTCGCCGGGCTCGAAATCATGGAACCCAGCCGATTCCAAGTCAAGATATTCACGAATACCGCAACGGGTGTGTTTTATATTTGTATTAATTAAAATTGCATTAAGCGTGTCTCGAAACGAAATTCGATTTATCCGGTGGTTCAAATAAAGAGTTCGGTGTATGTAGCAAAGTTCCCCGGCCTGTAAAATGAACTACGACAGCGAACTATTTTATTTGAACCCCCCTATGCAAAATAATGCAAATATTGTTCTGATTTTCGCCCCACAACCACCACGAACCGTGCCCAAGAAAACATTGTATATACATACATAGAATATTTATTTGCCCTATTTTGGTTTCACTATCGCTCAAAGCATTTTAGGAGAGATATTCGCCCGCATCAGCCTCCGCAACAATTCGATGCAGCCGATGGCAGCGGTGGTATAATATTTTCTGTTTACTTTCTGAGAATGATTGCTTCTGCATAAGGATTAATGATTGCTTCTGCATAAGGACTGCATAAGGACTTCTACATAAGGATGCTTCTGCATAAGGATGCATAAGGATTAATTATTCCCAAGTAGAGTGAATAACGCAATTTCACCCGATTGGCCTCACAAAATTGCTCCCACTCCTTCTTTAAGCAGAACTTTTGGTATTTTGAGGCTCGAATTAGTGTTGGCAAATTAATTCCGGAGTCTTTTGATTTGCCTAGTCTCTCATTAGTCAGACAAATGAAGATACCAGGCGAGAGAAGAGACGCAGGAAGTAATTTGCCAACAAACTTGTTCGAATACCAAGGTATTGCGCTACCCAATGTTATATGCAATTGGTTATTTAATTTTGTCAGGCGGAGCTGCGCCGCAGGTCGCACGACCGGGAATCACGGTCGGGACGAATCATCCACCCGATGGTTTGAGTAAACGCATTTTGAAATAAATTAACGTTGTCTTTTAAGCGCACCGCGCAATTGCTGCTCAAGCTGAAACACGGTGCCCCTGATGGAGACTATGAACATGCCATTACGCTGCGGACTTGTGCACTGACGGATGAGGAGTCTCTCCTTTATCAATCTGAATATGTGGGTGAAATGCATTATCGGCGTCCACTGTGTTGACGTGCTTAAAGAAGGAATACGAGCAAATTTCCGTGTCCGCTCAGAGGGAAGGGATGCGGAGGGAGACGGGGAAGGAGTGGGATCGTGGGTGTCCATGGGGGTGGGAGGGGAAGGGACGGGGATGGGCTGCGCGGGGGAAGTGTCCACGGGAGGAAGCCTTTCGACCAGGGAGGACACAAGGGAGCGGATGTACTCGATCTCCTGTTGAAGTGAAGCGACGACCGCTTCGTGCTCTTCTCTAGCCGTTTTCATTGTCAGTGTTCCTCCTCTTGACGCCGCGGGACGAGTCGTCGGTTCCTTCAGAATCGGCAGGGGAGATTGAGTCCGACATGGTAGGGGAGGGAAGGTGACCTGTGTGGTTCCGTTAGAAAGTTGGGCGAAGGCACGGAACGACGCCTTCTAGCGAGATGAGACTTCCATGGGGGAAGGGCCAGAGAGCAGTCGAGGGCTCACCTCTCGGCGCGAGGACAGAGCGCGAGAGTGGTTCTGTATATTCGGTCATTCGACATCCCCCCGTGTCCCTTCTCACCGGATGAGGAGTGCAGAAAACTCCCATCGAGCCTGAATCGGTAAGTTTACGAACAAAGCTTCATTTCGATTTTCTCAAATTGAAAATTCGTATGAACGTGATAGCTTTTGGTATCCTTGACGAGGGTAGAATTTGGGACTTCACAATAATCTTTTGCAGAACGTCGAAAACGAAGACGCTATGGATCGAGCGGCGTGCGACTTGGAAAGCATGTTCCAGATGATGTCGCCGCATATATTATGGAGAACCCGAAGCGTTCTAATTCCCGCGCCCGGACAAGACCAATGACGGACTGCGCGCGCTTTTGATCTACGTCTTCGAGCAGCGTTTCAGGACCCGTGTGATTCCATCGACCATGAAAGGGGCTCGAGAAGGTAGATTAAACGCGAGCGCAGTCCATCATTGGGAGTTGTCCGGGCGTGGGAATTAGAACGCTTCGGGTTCCCACCAATATATGCACTTCGTGCACGCAAGAGTGCACTGTACAGTAGGGTTGGGGGAATGAACATGTAAATAAGACAGGAGAAAACAAGACGGAATCTGTGAACATGTTTGCCTCATTTTTACATGTTTTGCATGTTCGCAATCATGAAAATCGACTGTCTGGCCACCGATTTCAATGACCTTTTACCTGGAGACACATCACCAGACAGAGACTCCAGGCCAAAGGTCACAATTAGGGTTGTCTTAAGGGAGATGAAACGTTCCCTCAAGTTTCCAGACAGACGGCGGCTAAAGGAAACGTTTCCTTTCCAGACGAGACTTGAGGAAACGTTTCCTTAAGAGACGTCGCTTAAGGAAATGTTTCCTTAAGAGAGTCGCTTAAGGAAACGTTTCCTTAAAGAAGGCGTAATAGGACAATTTTAGTCGATTCAATATCTCAGAAATTCCCGGCTGCGAGTATACCGGGCCATTCACCACGTTCGAAAGTGTGGAAAAACATTTTACAAAAATTTTTTCACCCCTTCCACAGTCATAAAAATACACTCAAAGTTAGCATCGATTTTTGCCTAAAATGAGGGAAAATGACCGTTTTTCCTTATAATATAGCGAAAATATATGCCAAAGAGTGTTGATATCGATGTGGCAACTATATTTTTATCATAATTTTATCGATTGATCACATTGTTTTTAGTAGACCCGCTCATGTTCACTGCAGCCATAAAAATCTATACCGACTTTGGACTGCATTTTTACGGCCAAAAATGGATTTTCAGAATTTTTGAAAAGTGTTTTGTTTTATAATCGACCATGGAGAAAAATATGTACAAGGTCACATATATGACCCAGAAAGTCCTCGGAGCCCTTCTTTAAGAGACGAAACAGGGAGGTCTCCCTTTGGCCGCCGTCTCGTTTTGCCCGCTCTCCTTTCAATTAGTTGTCGCGGTTCGATCGTTCCGAGAACGAAGTCAATGGAGAAGGATCAAAGTAAATTTGCTACAGTATGTCAAATTCTCAGGAATCTTGTACAGATGTGCACCACCACAATAACGATAATGGGAAATCTACTACTACATAAAAGGCGATGTATGTGTGTAACGAAACCCACCGGCAGGCGTTCCCCGCCGCCGTAGGCGTCGGGAAACGCCTGGTAGATAATATTTCGTAAAAAAAATAACAACAACCATAAGCCTGAGATTATGCCATCTCAAAAAAATGAGAGCAGAATATATTTGGAACATTTTCTCCTCCAGTCAGAAATATTCCCCTCAAATATTGTCGGGTACCTGGAACATTCCTCGATTTCTCGAGGCTTGTGAAAGTGATCGGTTTTCAATGGTCGCACGCACATTTTTAACGTCGAGAGCTTGTCATACTGTATTGTTAAAAACCCGAGGCGTTCTAATTCCCACGCAATCGTGGGAAAATGAAGATATTGATCTGCCATCATTTTGCTACCAGTATGGCTCAGAAATACTCCATTATCCGTTCGTTCGCCGTTTTAAAGCCAGATTAGTTACAAAACGGCGGTAGATCAATAACTGGCGGTAGATCAATAAATTTTCCCTCGCTAGCGTGGGAAAATGCATTTCGGGTTCTTGACAATAGCAAATCTTCTTTGATTCTTCTCCATTGCTTTCGTACTCGCAACGATCGAACCGCGACAACTAATTGAAAGGAGAGCGGGCAAAACGAGACGGCGGCCAAAGGGAGACCTCCCTGTCTCGTCTCTTAAGGAAACGTTTCCTTAAGCGACTCTCTTAAGGAAACGTTTCCTTAAGCGACGTCTCTTAAGGAAACGTTTCCTCAAGTCTCGTCTGGAAAGGAAACGTTTCCTTTAGCCGCCGTCTGTCTGGAAACTTGAGGGAACGTTTCATCTCCCTTAAGACAACCCTAATTGTGACCTTTGGCCTGGAGTCTCTGTCTGGTGATGTGTCTCCAGGTAAAAGGTCATTGAAATCGGTGGCCAGTCAGTCGATTTTCATGATTGCGAACATGCAAAACATGTAAAAATGAGGCAAACATGTTCACAGACTCCGTCTTGTTTTCTCCTGTCTTATTTACATGTTCATTCCCCCAACCCTACTGTACAGTGCACTCTTGCGTGCACGAAGTGCATATATTGGTGGGAACCCGAAGCGTTCTAATTCCCACGCCCGGACAACTCCCAATGATGTCTGGAAACTTGAGGGAGACGGCTTTTTCTGTCTCCCTTAAGACAACCCTAGTCACAATGTTCGAACATGGCAAACATGTTCGTCTGGTTTTTGCGAACATCGTGAAATGTTCGCTTTCCTTCATTTCCATACGAACATGTTTGGTCATGTTTGCTAGACACAACCCTACTGTACAGGCGGGGGAAGTTTACTATACCAAACATTTTATTTGAATCCCCGTGATATAGCCTGCGATGCGTTTGGTTATCGTGTGATCAAAGAGCTGTAGTCTGATCGAGTCCAATAAGGCCATATGCTCAGGTGACGTAAGCCATATTCTCAGAGAGCATGGTGATAAGAGCAATAAAAGGTGCCGACTTTACACTTGGACTGCGTGAGCTCTCTTTTTATAGCCTCTGCCCATTGTGTACCAGGATGTGTCCAGACGAGCATCTGACGTTTCAGGTTCCCCAGGTTTATGGGGGCAATGGAATGGTTGCATGACTCACGTCCCAAGGATCCCGCACATTTCTCGGATCTTTGAAGTGATCCCTCGAATGTGCGTGGCGAGCGATCTGTTAAAAACCCGATTTGCCAATATACACTTTTTATATGTGGCAAGGTTTGAGTTGTAGAGTCATGCTGAGGATATGGAGAGCAGATGTCCAATTTCCGTTAGGTGCAGTCTGAAAGAATCTAGCGGGTGAGAACGCCGGAATGCAAGCGCAGTCATGGCAACAGTAGAAGAGACCGCTGAGTTCACACAGCAATTTCAAGCTTCTTGAAAAAAACCCAGTGAAATTGTATAGGGGTAATCTGGCAGGAATGCTCGTGAAGATGTCATATCGTTGAACAATTTAGGAAGCGCACACTAACTGAGCTATGATTTCACAATTCTCATGACGCAGATGGACGACGATACGATACTGATGTGCATTGTAATTTTCATGTCGAATCATTATGCCATTTATTATAGCGTTTCCCAAGGTTTTTATATCGTGCACCCATAGTGAGAAGGGATGAAGGGTCTTATATAACCCCGTTGAAAGAAAAAAAATTTCGCTGTGGACCAAAATGAGAGATAACGCAAAACGAGAGACGCAGATTTCTACAAAGTCTGCGTCTCTCGTTTTGCGTCATCTCTCATTCGGGCCCCACAGCGCAATTTTCTTATCTCAACAGGGGTTATATGTTGCATTGACGACAGCGGAAGAGCAACAATCCGAGCTCGATGAATCATGCAAGAGTCTGTAGGATGCGATGCGTTGTGCGATGGCCTTTTACACCTTCAGCCATAAAACCGGCGGACCAAAAAGTCAGCACACATCTGAGATCAGAAAGCCAGCGGCATTTAGACTGCGTGAACCCTCCTGCGAGAGTGGGCTCAGCCACGCCCCCCTGTGCTCAGGCGTGTGCTGATTTTTTAGTTGGCATGACTTTGAAGGTACATTGGTAGGGTATAGAAGGACTTCGCCACGGCTCAACACGCCCGCCAGACTCTAAAATGATTCACCAGACTGCTCTTGTATTCCTCGCTCTTTTGCCGTGCGCCGCAGCTATTGAATGTATCCACTACTTGGAATATATCAAAGTAAGTTGCACCATAATCTTTACACTTCAATTTGCATGGATGGTGTGAAAAAGTATTTTTCCTAATAAATGCGAAGTTGGAAAGATAAAGCCTACTTTCAAGAAGAAATTTTCGGAGAGATAAATAAATATTTTAAAAAGTTTTGTTTGCAGTCGTCCGACGGATCTTCCGTGCCAGTCAATGCAGAACCACAAACATGCTCAAAAGGATTCGAACACTGCGCACATACTGTAAGAATGGCATCGTCTCACAATCAGAGAAGTACATCTACGCATATTCATTTAGGGTCCCATGAGTGTCGCGGACTTCAGGAAACTAGATGCTGACAAGGAAGACGTCTTATTTTCGACTCTGCTTAATGGAGCAAAGAGGTGAGAATTGTATTGAATTTAAAGCTCACATTTTGCAACTTTCGTTCAATCGTAGTAAGGGGGAAGCTTGGGCTATCAAAACAATTTTTCGAAGCAAATCTAATGCATTACAGCATCACGTCGTCTTCGATCTGCGCCAGCTCTTCTGACTGCAATACCATCAAGGTTCCTAAAGAAGAAGAACTTCTTGAGAATCTGCCAGTCTTAATGGGGAGTGTCCAGACGTCGACGTATGGGATTGCCATAATTCCTTGTCGACGAAAACTTTTCCCAGTCCTTTTTTGTTCATCTTTCGTGAGCTAGGCTCAAATATTTGGGCCACAGCCATGTTAGTATTCCTGATAGACTTTTTAATACATAAGTAAAGCTATTCATTGCAGGCAGTCTTCAAAACCAACTGCGACAAAGAGACCGGAAACTGCTGCACGAACACGGCGGTGGCCTCTTCTGTTGTCATGGCTGCGCTTGTTGCCGCTCTCGGCCGCTTTGCTCTCTCTAACTAAATGCTCCCGTGAACTTCTGATCGCATCCGAGTCAATCTGCGTAAATTCTTTTTTATTATACTTCATGCAATAATAAGATTGTGCCGAAAAAATGGCATAAAAATTCATATAATTAATTAAAGCGGTACTATTCCCGGGTGAGCTTTTCGGTTGATCTGGTAACACTCTGGACTGCCACAAATTAGAACACAATGCTACTGACAATCCATTATATCTGGAAGAAAGGGGATCGATCCAGTGGTTCGTCTATTCTTATCGGAGTACAAAATCAAACACTGTTCGATCGCTCCGACTTGCACAATAACGCGTAACCGTCATGAGTGATATCAAGCAACTCTTCTTGGCGGACCTATGGTTTGATAAAGAAAGACTGGCTATGAGACAATGGATTCACAAAATATCCCCACGGTGAAGTCTATGCAAGCTCGGAGAGAGGGGGTGGGGGTGGAGCTGCCTCTCCTCCATGAAGATGTCCCCGAGGAGCGGTCTCCACGACGTCTGTCAGAAGCAGGCGACTTCCAGCTTCGATGAGGATCCTGACGTGATGGTGGGATCTTCCGGTCAAGCGGTTCCGATCCACAGTCCTGGCAAGGGATGGAAGCCTTACTCCAACGGCGTTGGTGTAGGAACTAAAGGAGCGCTTGTTCGGGGTACATTACGGCACTAACTCATCCTTACTGTGTTTTCATGAGTACGTTTTTGGAAGAGCATCAGCTGCTTAGATTCTCATCATCATTGCAATAGGAACGGATTTCGTAGGAATCCTACCTGAAATGTAAGAGTTTTTTTAACATCAGAGGTCCTAGTGGCAAGCAAGAATCGATGGACGAAGTGTACAACGCGACGGAAAGTATACACATACTATCACTCGATGCCTAATGTGCCTAATCAATCGACTCCTAGTCGATTGATTAAGAATATCAAGCACGGCAATACTGACTAAGAGCGGGCTATTGAGCGATCGTTCCAGAAACTATACTGACTTCTTTCCAGTCTGAAAGAGGATTACTTTCGAGAGCATAGTAACCTCAGGAATATTTGAAAAGGAGGAAAGTATCCGCATCAGATCAGTTTGCTTACACTAGCTGAGCTCGTCCTTACGCTATGAATCTGATTGTGGGACACCTCATCTTTGCAGTTCGAAGAAATATTTTTATTCTTATTTCTGATGATCCACAACCAATACAATAGTGATTGCGAAGAAGTTTTGATATCTCTTTATTTATTCCTATATTTGTGTTCTTCACGTTAGCGAACAAGACCTGGACGCTCCTTCCAGGTCTCACTAAACAGTTGAAATGGGATTGGATGATGGCTTTATCAGCCGCAATTATGATATCCAGCCTAACTGGCCTTCCTTTCCCTTACAATCAATATGGCAACCGGGGACCACTGTGGAAATGAGTGGTGGTCGAGGCGGTCTCTTTCCACGAGATGGTCGTCGTTGCCGCTTTGAAGATGTCGTTCTTCACGCCGGGTAGACAACAGCAGCTTCCCTTCTGAGATTCGCGAGGGAAACATCGTTCATTGGGAGATACATTATAAAGGTACTCACGAGGCAGATGCACGGGGCCGGGAAGCCTTCCGAGGCAGCGATCTGAAGAAGACTCTGTGGTGCACAAGTCGGTCCTTCTACAGCGAAATCAATGAAAGAAATGCTGACCTCGTCCTGTTTGTGAATTCTCTACTATTCGTATTCCGGTACAACTGTTGATGCTCATCATTCTCGGACTTGAAGCGGATTGCGTAGGAATCCTTCCTGAAATGTAGGCGTAATCGAAACTTTTGAAAGCGTAACGGCATGCAAGATGCGATAGGCAAACTGTACGACTCGGAGCACATTGTACAGAGCCGATCACTCGATTCCTTATCACACCGACTGAGAGCGCAGATCGAGTACGGTAATGCTGACCGGAAGGCTATTGAGCGGACGGACGGTTCTGCAAACTGTAGTGACTTTTCCCACCGCGATGAAAGAATCTCCTTTTTGCATTTACCCTGAATCTGTTCGCGGGCCATCCCAGTTCCAAGTACTCGCCCAGGCCAGTGTCTCTTGACCTTGCAGATCGGACGGGATTCGGGTGTCTTAATCTTTCAAAAAAGAGATTGTCAGCCCCTCGTCGGCAAGTTGGCCTGAACTTTTGGAAAATTTAACAAAAATGATCTATTGCCAAGAACCAGAGAGGTGTATATTTTCAGTCCGCTCGCAACAAATTCCGCTTCGATTACCTCCAGAACCACAAGCTCATGGAAGTTGCCGTTTTCTGGGATTTGTCTTGGGATCATACTCAACGGTTGTTCCAAACTGCAGCACTTGAATCCTTTCGGTTGCGTAGATATAGAAATCACCATTCACTAATCGCAGTAAGTATTTAAACACCTCTATGGTTCTTGCCAATAAGAGGAAACGGGCATAGTTTCGTGCAAAGAAAGCATACCCTGTTTTCTCGTATCACGAGTTCCCCGAACTCTTTACGAGAGTTGGCCAATTATGAACATGTTGCGACACAAACGCGCCGGGGTTCAGGCGCGAACCCCGGCGCGTTTGTG
>JACMIG010003898.1:0-11284 GCA_014805385.1 Levipalatum texanum
TTCCTCCTCCGTCCCCCCGGGCCCGCCCCGTTTTGGTCTGGTCACCGGGGGGGGGCCGCCTTGGGCACTGGGGCCGCCCCCCCCCCCCCCCTTCCTCCTCCTCACAGCCTGACAGGCCGGCAGACAGGAAGGCTGCTCGCTGAAACGGAGAATAACCTTCTTCCCTGCCGCTTCTAACAGGATCACTCCGAATTTCGACCGGAGAGACAGTCTGAGAAGGAACGCCCTCAGGCGATCGCTTTTGAGCTGAACGAGGGCGTTAGGAACCTGGCCATTGGGTTTCTGATTATCTTAGCCTGTAATCTGCAACGTACAGTGATGCAGATTCCTCCTGATAAAATGTATTGCCGGGAGGATACTCGAGTAACCTTGTTCACTAACTGTATAGATAAAGGCTGATGAGCGTTTCTAGGGGCATGGAAGTTTCCAGTGCGCTATCAATAGGGGTAGGAGAAAGTCACGAAGAAAATAGGCTGTATCCTCTGTGTGTTGGCGTGGTGGCAGCGTTGCAATTGGCACGGCCACGATATCCTGTTTGATCTGTTCCCATTGGCAGAGGGGGACGATATATCGTAGATACGGAGGGGAGAGGGAGGGTATCCATGTCCATTCAATGGGTTCGACGAAGTTGTTTACTGGTCACTTAAACGGTAACTATTGTCACAAGTCTGCGTATTGGTAACTTTGATTCAACCAAATTATGGAGTCCACGACTGAAAGTGTATTGAGTATTTGGCAATCAATAAGCATTTGGAGTCGTAGGGACTGAGAACCAGCCGAGCTTATTCTTCCTATTGGTGTCTTAACTACCGTGAAGGTCTGTTCTATCACGGATCGTGGTGTCTCTATAGATTCAACATCACTTCGGAATGTAACGACAGGTACCGGTCATGTACCTCACCGGTACGTACCAGTATGTACCGCCGAGTACCGATACATATCACGCGGAACGTACCGCGAAACGTGCCACTCATGTTCCGATCATGAACCGTAACATGGACGGTACATTCGCGGTACGTATCGGTACATGGTACGTTCCGCTGGGCGAACAGGTACGTGACGCTTCATGGACGGTACTCGCCGGTGCATTCCTCGGGATCTTGAACATCTTGACAAAGCTATCTAGGGGTACCCAGTCTTCGGTATGGCACCACAATCTACATCCAGGGAAAGTGTCCATACGGCAGCTTCCATTAATCACACTTTCATTGTCTTCCATCCTTTCCGTCCAGATCAGCGTTTATGATCCATTTGGGCCGTGGATCGTTTTCGTTCCGCCTCCTCTCCTCTTCCGCATTGATAGATTATAGTCCCGAGGAAGATTGGAATGATGGGAACTTACAGGTTCCAAGGTCTTTTATCTAAAGCTTATCACATATCAACGCCCTGAAAATATTACGTTACATTCTGGAAGTCAGAGTGGAAAACATGGAGAAGTCACTTCTATCGCGACCATGCCACATAGATAGTCCTGCGAAGTGCAATAGCTCAAAACAGGCAGCATCCTTCCCTTTTCTTTTAGTGCAGCACTAAAGGTTGAGTTTTATCCCGTGAGAGGTCGCACGCTATCAGTAAATCTCCGAATTTCAAAAATATCTTCGTAAGACAACTAGACAAAGGGTGATTATCATGTTGTTGACTTGGGCGTCTCTCCCGGAGGCATTCTCGAGGAGAAGAAAGAAGACAATGCGAGGGATCACTGTACTGTGCCTGGTGCGCGTGGAATTTGGAGGTCGATAACCCCTTAAGGGGGGTAGCCATCAAGTGGCTTCATTTATGACGCCATCGCAGCGAGATCTCAGAAGAGACCAGAGGAGGAGGGGGAGGGGGAGGAGGGGGTAGACCCTCCTATCCCCCCCCTCCCAGCCACCACTGGTGGCTCCTTCCACTGATTAACTCATTACCGGTTGCCTCTGTCCCTCGTTTTCTCTCACATGGTTTGGATGAGCCACTTCAAGGGGAGAGCGCTAATTCCGGCACATTTCTCTCACAGTGATCCACTTCACTTTCACACTCGCTGATCAAATGGAATTATGAACAAATCATGGATATTTTTTGGAAAAAAACCGACTGGAGGATAATAAAGGTTGAGCCTTTCTTTTTTTTGCGGCGTTTGATGAATTGAGAGGCGCTGCTGCAACGCGTAACAAGCGGGTTTGTGCCACAGTATCTCAGTAGGCATCCTCCTCCCTCCTCCTCCTCCCTCCTGCCCCCTCTCTCTCATCCCTTCAATTTCCCCCTTAACCGCGCGGCGGCCAGCGCCCTTCTCTTTTCGCTTTCTTTGGGGGGGGGGCCGCGGGGGGGGGGGGGGGGGGGGGGGGGGGGGGGGGGGGGGGGGGGGGGGGGGGGGGGGGGGGGGGGGGGGGGGGGGGGGGGGGGGGGGGGGGGGGACNNNAACCCCCCCCCCCCCCCCCCCCCCCCCCCCCCCCCCCCCCCCCCCCCCCCCCCCCCCCCCCCACCACCCCCCCCCCCCCCCTTTTTTTTTTTTTTTTTTCCCCCCCCCCCCCCGCCGAGGGTCGAGATGTGACGTCATCATTTTGTTGGCAAGAGAGATGCTTTCAGATCCATACAAAACGTCCAGGAGATCAAGAGTAACCAGAGGAAAGAGCTCGCGGATGCGTCTGGCACCAGAAAGTGAGTATTATTTTGCGGAAAACCAATGCAGAGGACAGGCTGGTCATTACATAGGCCTCACGCCGAATATCAGGCCAAATGGCGTGATTTGAGCGTCTAAAAACCCATCTAGTTTCTGCTTTGGTTTTCCGCCAGATAATGATACCCCACGAATGGCATGTGTGACGTAGGAAGAAAGTTCCCGAGGGGGTTGGGGAGGATCGTCGTATAAAAGGGGCGTACTATGAAGGTTACAAGTGTTCGCGTCCTTGGCTTTTCCCTTCCTTGATTAACTCTCGCAGGATGATAGCTGGAGACTTCCCCCTGACCTTACTCCCCTTGTTCTTATTCGTCTTGATGTAATTCGCCCGCTCATAAGAAGATGCGGTAGCAGTAGTTCATCCAGCTCCTCCTCCTTTACCTCTACCTCCTTCTCCTCCCTCCCCTCAAGATCCCGGTGGCACGGCATTCGCGGCGAATTACGCGCATTACCACTCGCCCCCTTTATTCTCCCAATCAGGACATCCTTGTTAAACTGTAATTAGCCCGTAGTTCTCAAGGATTGTCAGAGCGATACGCCCACTACCTTTATTACCTTACAACCATCGTCGTACGGCGATGCCCTCGCGTGGCTCAGTCGGTAGCGCGCCAGGCAGCCAGCCTGACCATCGCCGGTTCGGATCCGCGCGCTGCGCACTTGAATGGCGGAAGGTCACCCCCCCCCCTGCTCCGATCTGGATAGGCGCGCTGGCAAAAGGCGCAGAATGAGATCCGCTTATTACGGAGGAGGTGTTCCGCTATTGTGAGGAGGGACTATGACCTCCTCCCTCCTCTGCACGCTGAATTGATCCTCCTTTTCGTACCGTTTCTCCATTCATGCCATCCGCTTCACTGATAGATTCCAGCCGTTACTATTCGCTTCGGCTCCTTATTCAGGAGTGCGTCAACTCTCATTCCAAGGTGTTAGCTTTAGCTTGCTTCTTTTCGGGATCATTTAACGATCATTGATATCTCACCCTAAGGATGGGAAATATATTAGGGGCCCCCTGCCGTTCATTCTTCCTCGTACGAGATTTCGATCTCGTTTGCACGGGGAGCGAGCTCGGGATTCCAGCGCTGGCTTTCATCCCGATATGTTTGTTTCAGGGTGTTTAATCGCGGAGTGAAACGGGAGCGATTCGATTTTGATGGTATCGAGGTTAGCGGCAGCCACGAGCGGCTGCTTCATTCTTTGCTACCTTGCTATATCGATAAGGTATTGATTAATTATCGATTAAATGATACTAATAATTATATGATTTCCAGTGCCTCCCAAGAGCGGTATGTCGTGTATCGAGCAGAGCCGAGTAATAAGATGGGATTGGCAGCTCTTCGAGCACTCAAGAGGATAGACCACGAGATTGAGGTTCCTTTATTTAGATTTTGAGACAAATTCAGTTATCTGATAAATAGACATATAAGTGAAGAAACTACAGTACCCACTTGCAGATAGACTTTTGGAAGGAGGCCCATCACCTCGGCGATCACGCAGACGTCATGGTCCCCGACAAGTTCGTCCCGTTTCTCGAGTCCAAGCTCCACAAGTACGGCGTCGCCTTCAACGTCACAGTTCCCGATGTCGAAAGGTTGGTCGTGGCTCAGTGGATACAGTCCCTGATTCAGTCGGGAAGGCGGGGTTCGATCCGATGTTGGGTCATGTCTTTTGCTTTTAGGCTGATTATGCGCAATGAGCACAAGATGGGTGGGGCCACTTTCGGAAGCGGCGACAAGCGGCTGAATGATGATCCGATGCTCGATTCGCGTGAGTTTATCGTTTATCAGAGTTCAAGGATATCAAAGTGCCAGAAATGGGGATGGATAGTGGCTTGCCACGATTGTACCGAAGTTAGGATGGGCCCATCAGAGAAGTATCCTAAAGCGACCTCAGGATGCCAGTGATTGGAAATGCAACATCTCGATTCAGGAAGCCCCTCTTGCTTTGTAAAAATTCAGAGAGCAAAAATCCATATTTGCAGCTCGAGTTATGTCCGATCTCGTCGGCAAGCTGAAGGGAGCCAAGTATCCGTTCGGTGACTACGCATCCTATGCGGAAATGATCAGGTACCCTAGTGAAGAAGAACAGCGAGAGAAATATAATAATCATCCAGATACATGCGCGCCATCGAGTTCTACTATCCGTCATTCACGAAGATTGTCCGTATCGGAATGACGCACGAGGGACGGCCGATCGAAGGACTCAAGGTGGATATAGTTCAGAGCTCATAGATCAAAGATCACGTTCCAGATTGGTTTCCCCATCGCCGAGACCAACAAGCCGGCCGTTTTCATCGATGGCAACATTCACGCGCGTGAATGGGCCAGCAGCCATACGGCGCTCTTCATAATCAATGAGGTACAATCTTGGCATGATGCCAAGATTCAGTAAATAACTTCAGTTGGTAGCGGGCTATGGCGAGGATGCCGAGATAACGCGGCAGATCAACGACGCCAACTTCTTCATCGTCCCCTGCCTCAATGCCGATGGATACGAGTACACGAGGAGCTCGCCCGCACCCGCGGTCAGTTCGCGATTCGATGCATGGTACTATCGAATTCCTCAGGTCCGCCTCTGGCGCAAGAATCGGTCGCCGGAGCGCTGCACACGATCGCTCTGGGGTGGAGAACGATGCTGCTCGGGTGTCGACCTCAACAGGAACTTTGACTTCCATTGGGCCGGTCAGTTGGGTGGGGGCTTTTTCGTCAAAATCTAAACCTTCTAAAAAGTTAGGTGCAACAAACCTCGAAAAACGTGGTTTGCAAAGTTAGATCCCTTTCACAGAAGAACTATACGTACACAATCGGAATCTCGTTGACTGCATGAACTTTGACTTCCCCGGTCAGCTCAGTCGGCCTCTAGATCTAACATAAGCTTTCAAATGTCCGAGCTAGATCCAACAAGTGTAAAAAAAGGCATGGTTTGCCTTGTTAGATCCAATGTTGTTGCAGAAACATACACAAAAGGGATCGTAAAGCTAAACGGAGGTGTCCCCTTTAATTCCCTCTTTATTTTCTTTTCAGAAACGGGTGCCTCCACGGAGCCGTGCTCCAACATCTACGCGGGCGAGTCTGCATTCAGCGAGCCGGAGACGCGGGCGGTCGAGGACTTCTTTCGCTCGCCCGAGATGCGAGGCAAGATCGGGGCCTATCTCACTCTGCACACATACGGGCAGCTCTTCATCCACCCCTTCTCCCATGCCACCAACATGTACCCCAAGGACATCGAGAAGCTGGTAATCGATATCGATTGATTGATTGGAGCGGTTGAATTTCAGCGTATTACCGCTATGAAGGCTACGGACCGCCTCAAGACCAAGTACGGCACGGTGTATCAGGTCGGAACGGGAGCCAACATTCTCTGTGAGTGGGACCAGTAGTGTTTGAAGAAAGCTCAAGTTTCGTTCCTAAAACAGCTGAATATTTGGTGAAAAGTATGGCACAGTTTAGTCTTTCACCGGCCTGAATTTCACCATCCGTATTCGGGGCAAGGATATTATTGTATAGCTTGGTTCAGCTCCGGCTTCCGGTGG
The DNA here is from genome assembly GCA_014805385.1 of Levipalatum texanum. Classification (NCBI taxonomy): domain Eukaryota; kingdom Metazoa; phylum Nematoda; class Chromadorea; order Rhabditida; family Diplogasteridae; genus Levipalatum; species Levipalatum texanum. The sequence continues at coordinate 6,180 of JACMIG010003898.1, forward strand.
GTCCGACGATTGGGCGAAGGATCAGATGAAGATCAAATACGTCTTCCTCATCGAGCTGCGTCCCGAGGAGCAGTGTGAGTCCTGGACGGTCTCTTTGATCTTTCATCTGCGCAGTATCCAACGGCTTCATCCTCCACAAGCGCGAGCTCATCCCCACGGGAATCGAGACGTTCGAGGCTGTCAAGGAGGTCGTACCTTTGATCATATCATTGAAAGAATACGCCCATTCAGGTCACCAACTCGATGCTGAGCGAACGTGCCAACATGCGAGCTCTGAATTCAGTGGATCGGCAGAAGAGTGCGTTAGAACCAAACGACATTTCCAATCATCACCCTAACTATCGCGCACTCGTTGCAGACCGTCACCGAACACGGGCGTCTACGGCTTCATCGACAACATCAACGACTCCTCTGCCAACCACAGCTCTGACAACTACGGTGGCCTCCACCACTTCAACTTCGACGACAAGACAGACGCCGCGTGCCACGACCACTACCTCTACCGTGAGTACATCCACTACTACGAAGACTACCCCGACAACTACCCCATCTACGACTACCCCTCAACCAACCACAACAACTACCCTACCCTCTACTACCACCCAGACTACTCCCCAACCAACCACCGCTACAACCCAAACCTCAACTACCATCCAACCCGTGACCACCCAGACTACCCCGACTAGCCCAGCAACCTCAATCATCCCTAAACACCACCTACTCGTGGACCATTCCACCCGACTTCCTCTCGTCCCCACGAGGAGACGCCCCTGGCTGACGTACAAGCCCAAGATGCTGCGGAGAATCACCACGGTAACCGAGTGACTGACCAATCGTTTCTGAACGCTGACCAGCAGTTTACGAGCCGCATAGAAAGTAGTGTAGACGTTGCGAGACTAGTGAGTGAACGCTGACCAAATCTTTCTGCGCGTGTTAGCGACATAGAATATAGGCGTAGCGCTACGAATGTTTCAGACGCCGCGTCCCATTCGAACCCTGTCGACCACGGCATTGGCCACGACGACCAGTCCCGTGCCACGGACCAAGAGCACGACGCGAGGATCGACCAGTAGATCGACCACGTCAACGACGTCGGAGCCCTCCACGACTTCTCCACGATCCACGACGACTACTTCCAACTGGTCGACACTCTGGCCAACTCCCGCATCGACGTTCTTCGAGGAGTGGTGGAGCATGAAGCGGCACACGAAGCAGCCACCCGCCGCCCCTCCCGTCTTCTCGACAGTCTTCACGGTACTTCAAACTGCACCACCACCACTACGCATCGCTTGGAGCTGCGCGCAAATGCTTGGAGCTCCTCAAAATGCTTGAGACTGTGCAAAAATGCTTATGGACTGCTGCCATGTGTTGATGCGCCCTTTGCTTGCTTGTATCAATGTCGTCTATAGAAGGTGAGCGATGCGCTTGGACTGCTGCCTGTGCTTGGAATGGCTGCTGCTTTGGCTTGTTGCATGCCGCCCTTGATGCCTGTCCCCCACAAACTAATGGATTGCAGACGCACCCGGAGCTCCGCTCCTCCGTCGCTGACATCGCCTACTACCGAACCCATAATCGCGTTTCAACCCTGCACATTGAGCGCATCGGAGGACTCAAGGTTCTCTCTAATAATTCCTAATAAATAATATACAATGCTTTAATAAGTTGAATACTAACTGAAAAAAGTGCGAATATTTGGTTTTAATGTAATTTTTAGATTCCTCCTCCGGCCGCCAGTTCTCCCAAATCCCTTGACAACATCGTGCCGTACGCGGCGGATTGCAAGTGAGCGAAAATAAACTTGAAGAGATCGGTTCGAAACAGTCCACCAATTAAAATTTTGTACCTTCTCTGTAGATGAAACTAAAAGCACTAACCGGAACATTGAACATATCCAGGGACATGCGGCTTTCGTGCGAGTTCTGGATCCAGAATGCACCGAGAGTCTGCACGGAGCAGTCGGCCTTCATGCAAGTGCAGTGCGCCCTGACCTGCAAGTAAGTCTTCTAAACAAAAGGGCTTAAAAAGCGTTGAATTAAAGTTTAGGAATCACGCCAACGAATTTTTAAAATGAAAAAAGAACTCACCTCAAAAGTAACATAGTTACTAAATCTGTTCTTACTCGGCTCGTCCGATTCATTGCTTCGCGAGTGTACATGAAACAACCTCTAGAACAATTAACATAATTTAACTGAAATATTCACGATATTTAAACCATCTTTGACCAATGAAAACGACCCGAGTGATCCGAAAATGGTAAAAAAAAGTTCATACAGTACCTCTGACATGTTGATCACAAACTGACATTCAAAAAGCTCGAAGCACTCCTTTAAATTACATCTCCAACTGTAGACACTTCTCTCAGGTTCTGCACGAACGTCCCACCGCCGATGTTCGTCGACCAGATCGACGACTTCCGGACACAGCGCAAGCAGTAGGAAGAATAGAAGTCCCCTCCCCTAATATATGTGCCCCCTCCCCTCGGAAGCTTTACCTCTAATATTCCGTGTGTGTGTTCTTATTATCTTCTCCCTAAACGATCCTCTCATGTCAATGCGGGCATTCGCTTTCTCCCACACGAAATAGTCTTTCAGTGCTCGATCTGTTGCTTTTTTCTCCGCTCTTTATTTACGTCTTTCGTGCAAGGTGCGAGAATGTGTATGTAGATGAATTGACACTGCTCCTCCCGTGACAACAACGTCTCTCTATTTTTTTCTACACTCGGTAGCTCCCACTCGATCGACAAATCACCTGCTATCCTCTATGTTCCACGGTATTTCCAAGGGGAATATGATTTCCTGAGGGCAGCTGACCCCGTAGTAAGTATACACCAACTTTAATAAGCATGAATATCATGAGTAATCCTTAGCCACAAGCTCTTCCTTCTTTACATACATACACACGCATTTGGTGCTGTTTATCTGTACAGATGACTAATTTATTGTGAATTGCTCGACTTGCAACGGGGGAGAATAAAGTCCAATCCGTAACAGCTGTTCGCCCGCTCTCGTCCGCCCGCCGGCAGTTCGCATGCAGATCTTTTTTTCCCGCATCTCCCCTGCGGTTGTAATCCATTTGGAAGCTCTGCCCCCCATCACAGACGAACATGTTAAAGAGAAGGCCGCCCATTTCTCGCGGCGAATGGGGGCCTCTCGGTCATATCGCTCATGCGAATTCAGCGTGATCGTGATGCCATCCCGTACCAATTATAATTTTGCGAGTCAGAGCACTTCTAATTTCCCGTTCCGCGGCAATGTGCGTACATCCTTATTCTCTTCTACATCTCCGTATCGAAGAAATACATGGTTGAGCTTGTTGATCAAGGGGTTGAAGTGACGTGCTGAAGCTAAAAGCCCTCCAGTCCTTCTGGTTGCTGAGAGATATTTTGGAATGTTCTAGTTCGCGACCGTAGCCAAACTTTGAGAATCTCCTATGAACTCCAACAACACCCTCCACTCTCGCGCTGTTGGCCGCGTCTTCAGAATCCGAACGTTTTCTGGTCATCGCACTGGCGTATTTTTCAATTTGGATCCAGCTGCACCGGATCCGCTCCCCTAAGCTCCCCATGATGTTCTCTGGGACTCCTCAAGGAGGGATCACCAGGTCCCCTTCTACTTCTTCGATGCATTGCAATTCTTTCTCGCTCTCGCATGGATCGGGGAGAGGGCTATTCAATTTGCAGAACGGAAAGATAGGGCCATAGCTGCGTTCCGGCATCCATTTCAATGGCTCCCCCGCGATTCTCGAGTCCCTCCTCCCTCCGTGATCCTTCCTCGTCGGAGGAGTATGCACTGATGCACAATCTCAGTCAGCCTTGATTTGGCAATGACTGGGGCCTGATCGTGCTTACATTAGGTCAGAAGAGGTAGGGTGCTCTGTATCTGCGTCATCTCGGATGGTTAAGAGAAATGGTTAAAGATGGAATGTGAGTATCTTTTTGGTACCATGTCTGGGGCAATTGTGGAAAACGTTCACTTTGGCCTGTGTCTGGTCTGGATTTACATAATGGCAGTAATCAGCGTAGCTGCTCCCACCCTTTCTTTAATCAATCTAGAACCAACCACAGCGCGTTAAACACCGCCGAAACGCCTATTTATCTCGCCATAAATGTGAGCTTGCACAATGTAGCATCTCCGATCGACAAGGTTATCACAAGAGAAAAGAGAGAGAGACAGATCGTGCCACCTTCATTGTCTACCTTTCTCTCTTTTCTTCCAATCACCCTCACCTCGAGCTCGAGCTGGCCAAAGAGCTCAACCTTATTTTCGTCTTGATTTCACACGCGCACTTTGGCGTCTAATTCTTCAGTTGTATATTAAATGCCGACTAACGCTCTCTATTTGCCTAGAGTCAAATTTTTTCAAGTTTTGAAATACGTGAAAAGCTAGACGTTCCTGGGTGGTTCGCAGACAATATTGATATAGCTTCTCACTACGCCCGTGTCCACTGGGGGGTATATCAGGTTTCTTCTCCCTCCTCCTCCTCCCTCCTCCTCCGCTTCGACGTTCGTGGTGGTGTTGTTTTGCATCTCCTCGCTCCACTACCGACTTCATCCCTTTTTCCAAGGGGTCGCCTCCGGGGCCGCCGAGCAGTAACGAAGCGAACGCGCAAGCGTAAATTGCATTTTATTGTCTCCTCCCCCTGGTAGGAAGAGGAGACGTGTTTTGAATGCGACCATGCACCAACTCCTAGACCTCCGCGATTTCACGCGAATCTCGTCGAAGAGAGTGGAGAGGTTGGGGGAGACGAAATAGACATCAATTGAGGGGAGGGAACTGTATTTTGGAGTGGAGGCTTCCCGGTGTTCCGGGGATAGACCCCAGCGGCCACGTTTCCAGGAAGGCGAATTGATCTTTGAAACTTCGAAGTTGTTTGATGTTTCGTTCTCCCGGGGGACCTTCAAAAGACGGGAGTGGAATGTTGGAGAAGAAGCCCCCCAAGCAATTACATTCATACGCCTCCACATTCTACTGGACCTCACCATTTGACGTCGGGGGGGGGGGGGGGGGGCACCGCAATATTTGCCGGGGAAAAAAAAGGGGCGGCGCCAGGTAACGCGTGGGCCTTTATAAAAACCAAAAAAACTGTGTTCAAAAACCCCCCAAAAC
>JACMIG010003899.1:0-11282 GCA_014805385.1 Levipalatum texanum
CCCCCCCTCCCTCCTTCCCATCACTTTGGACCGGCCAACCAGAGGGAAAGGCTTCTTGGAAAGATTTAAATCGTATTGAAAGGCCTAAATTGGTTCCGAATTTCAGAAAAATCCAACTGATCGTGCTCGGAATCGAAGAGGCCGGAAAGACTCAAATAGTCAAATTGCTCAAGGGAGGTCAGCATCTATTACATTTTCCAAAATAATCTTCCACATCCTTGTTCCAATAAATCATCTTTGTTATTATAAAACATTGATGTTCTCCTTATCTAGAGCCCCCACGGGACTTGACCTCCTCCGTCGGCTTCTCCTCCCACTCCTTCGTCTACGACAAGAACTTCGAGATTGGTCTATTCGACGTGGGCGGACGGAAGAGTATACGGAATATCTGGTACAACTACCTCGAGGAGGTACTCCCCCCTTCCCCTCCCCTCCTCCCATTCACCTCCCCTTCAGTGCCACGCCGTTGTGTACGTGGTTGACTTCTCGTGGGGTGGTGAGGAGTGGGAGTGTCGACTGGAGGAGAGTGCGTCCCTCCTCAGGGTGAGGGGAGAGGGAGAGGGAAGGAGAAGAGGGGGAGGAGTGCAGGACCTCGCACAGAGGGAGGACATGAGGGACAAGCCCATCCTACTCGTATTGAACAGGGCTAAGGAGGACTTCGACGAGGTCGCGGCCGTCGCCAAGGTGAGGGACATGAGGGGAGGAGAAGGGACACCACCCACAGCTCGGCCTTCACTCCCCGCCCTTCAACGAGCACCAACGCTTTCACATCGCCGAGCTCCGGGAGTACAATGGCTTCGTGAGTGCCTCCTCCCGCCCTCCTCCTCCCTTCTCCTCTCAGCTCGACTCCGACCCCAAGGCCTCCGCCCTCACGTTCATGAGCCGTAAGAGGAAGTACCCTAATCAGTTGTATGACACCTTCACAGAGTTCATCGACAAGGTCCGTGTCCCTCCCTCCTTCCCTCTCCTCCCTCAGGTTGTCTCCGAGTGGGTGATGCTCGAAGTGAGGGTCGAAGAGGCAAAGAGGGCACTCGAGGCGAGGATCGAGGCAGACAAGAGGGAAAGGGCTGCAAGGATCGCAGCCAGGGACAAGGCTGCAGCTGACAGGCATCCCCTTGCTCCTTCTGCCCCTCTCATGGCTTGTCTCCAGGGCAGCTGGAGTGGCAGAGACGGAGTTGAACGGGGCGGTGGTGGGAGTGTCGAATGCCGCCTTCGTGGGGGAAGAGGCAGTGGCCACCACTGCCCCTCCTCGACAAAGGGATCCCGACCAGGAGACGTCTGTCTCTTCTCTTCCCTTTGCTGAGTGGTCGTTGAGGTTGTCCTCGGACGTGTTCCTGGAGGGTGGCGGGGAAGGGACGGGGTCAGCCCGTGTCTCTCCTCCCCGTCCCTCGGAATCAGTGACTCTTCCTGGGTCGGTGCCCAGCCACAGCTCCACCATCCAGCCCTCCATGCAGCATCTCGAGAGGAGGGGCACGGACGACAGTGGAGGCATCCACCATCCACCCACTGAAGATAGAGGAATTGCAGAGACTGGCATACTGGGGGATCGATCGCCCCTCCCGGAGGTGGAGGATCAGCCCCGCCCTTCTGCCGCCTCTCAAACAAGGCCATCTTCGTCCCGGACGTTATTGGTTACACCAAGTAAGATACCCAAACATTCGCTCGTCACATACGTTTCAGAACCTCGATTTACGCGAATGGAGCGGATTCAGCAAGGGCTGGCTAAGTCATCACAGATCAGCAAGATGGAATACGAGGTGGCCAACGGGCATATCAATCCAGCATACCTCCCAGAAGTTACATAAATCTCACATCGCCAAAATCCTTTTGTACCGGGTATGTTTTTTTGCATTTCACAATCCCCGTCTTTCATTCATTGCTTATAAAATTCTCAGTTAGTGCGAATAGGCTTTTATCCGCGGATAACAAATAACAAACAACAACAACCAAAAGGCCGAGGTTGTTGTCCCAGAAGAAGTGTCAAGAACTTAGTCGAACAGTCCGAAGCCCATGTCGTCATCGGACTCCTCCTTGGGCTCTTCCTTCTTCTTCTCTGCGGGGGCAGCGGCAGTGGGAGCAGCTCCGGAAGCCGGGGCTGCGGGAGCTGCGGCGGGGCCGGATCCGACTCCGGAGGAGACGGAGGTGATCAGGTCCTGAGAAAACCATGTGGTGACAAGTGCGTGCCGAGAACTCACCGAGACGTTGACATTCTCGAGGGCCTTGGCGAAGAGGCCAGGCCAGAAAGGCTCAACCTCGACGCTGGCGGCCTTGAGAAGGGTGGCGATCTTGTCTCCGGTGATGGCAACCTGAAGTAAAATCCATCGTCATATTACTTTCGTCAAAACGTTGCACAAAAGCTAGAAAACTCACGTCATCATCCTGGAGGATGAGGGCAGCGTAGACGCAAGCCTGCTCTTCGACGGTCGACATCCTGTCTCAGAAGTGAAAGTCGCTATAAGCCTTAGCTCACGAGGAGGACAAACACCGAGTCAAGTGCTAAACATTTAGTATGAGCAAATATAACACTAATAGAAACACGAACAAGGATAAAAAGATATTCAAATGGTATTTAACCACTTGCGGCGATTGCCAAACGAAGACACAGAAAACACGTAACATCTTTATTACATGTGTCAAAATCAACAACGCTGCCACCTTAGGCAACCAAGACGCAGGCACCGCCTGCGGCCTTGATCTTCTGCTCGGCAGAGTGCGAGAAGAACTTGGCCTTGACGATGACCGGCTGCTTGGGAAGGAGACCCTTGCCGAGGACCTGAAACCAAACCATAAGAAAGTCATAAGGTAAAAATGAAGCTACAAGTAGTAAATCACGTACCTTGAAGATACCGTGCTTCAGGCAGTCGATGACGGGAGCCTTAGCGGTGTCCTTGGCGTACTTCTCCCTAATATCAGTGGAGACGAGCGACCAGATCTTATCGACATTGACGGTGGGGCAGAATTCGCGGTTCTTGCGCAGATGGAAGTTCCTCATTCCGACCTGGAAAAAAAAAGATATAAGATTAGGCAATAGTTTCAAAAATGCGTTTGCATATAATGTTTCGAAACATTGAACGTATCAACCCGCGAAACGACTGCTACAGCACAATGTTTCGGCCTTTCCTATCGGAATAATATACCTTCCTTTTAATTCATTGGTACGTACCAACAATACCAATGCCAAGAAAGAAGGACAACTATGATAATTTCCTTCGTTTGACTGATTTTTTTCTACGAAATATTGGAAATTGATTTATAAAAATTTCATATCACAGAAGTCTGAAGGGAACCGGACCTTTCCGAAGTAACCAGGATGGTACTTGTCCATGTTGATCCTGTGGTGGTGCTGTCCTCCAGCGTTACCGCGACCTCCGGGGTGCTTGCGATGCTTACCCACACGACCATGACCGTGGGAGACGTGCCCCCTAAGCTTTCTGGTCTTCTTCTTCGAGGTGGTCATACCTGCAAAGTAATACGCTAAAGTGTGGAGACCATTTACAAGGCTTTAGCAACGATAAATAACCGAATTATAACGCAGATGCTCCAAAAATAGAAAAAGTAAGTCAGCCGTGAGCGTAGGAAAAATTGAATTCGGTCCGATTGCTAGAATACCGTATCTTTCTCCATCCCACTAAACGGCGTAACGAGCAAGCGAATCGTTGCGAGATAAAACCCACCATTCACAAAATGTGACCCGTGTAATTCCGTGATGAAATTTTAACACAAACTGCCGCCTTGTTTAGTGAATTTATCCAGCGAATTTGTTAATTTAATGAGTATTGAAGAATATGGCAGCCGCTGCTCAGAAGATTTTGAGCCGACTGGGCACGCTCGGTGTCGGTCTCGCCGTGGCCGGAGGTGTTGCTCAGTCCGCCCTCTATAATGGTTAGTTCATTCGGTTGCGTTTTTCATTGGTGTAATCATTAACTAAATACATTTATTGTAAAACAATATAAATTAAGTGGACGGGGGCCAGCGAGCAGTAATCTTCGATCGCTTCTCTGGAGTTAAGAATGAGATCGTCGGTGAAGGAACTCATTTCCTGATCCCATGGGTGCAGCGACCTATCATCTTCGACATCCGATCTACTCCTCGTGGCATCTCAACTGTTACCGGATCCAAAGGTCACTTTATCTTTTTAGTTCTATACATAGTTCTATCTTTGTGACTTGCAGCGTCATTTCTTTAGCGTGTTTCATAAATCAAATTTTTGTTTTCAGACCTGCAAAATGTGTCCATCACACTTCGAATTCTGCATAGGCCTGATCCTGTAAGACTTCCTTCAATCTATCTCAACATCGGTACCGACTACGCTGAACGTGTCCTTCCTTCCATCACTAATGAAGTCCTCAAGGCCGTGGTGGTATGTTTAAGTTTCTTACGCACTAGATCGCCTCTTGATACTGGTAACATAACATAATGAGAAAAATTTTTTTGCATTTATGAGATCTTTCAGGCACAGTTCGACGCTCACCAGATGATCACTGAGCGTGAGACCGTTTCTAAGCGAGTCTCCGTCGAACTCTGCGAGCGAGCTGCGCAGTTCGGCCTCCTTCTTGATGACATCTCCATTGTATGTTCAATTTATGCGCTAATCTTATTGTCCGAACAAAGAAGGGTCCAAAATACCTCTGTCATATTTTAGACGCACCTCGCCTTCGGTCGTGAGTTCACTGAAGCTGTTGAGATGAAGCAGGTGGCCCAGCAGGAAGCCGAGAAGGCCAAGTAATATTCACTTGTTTTGTACGAGGTCGAGTATGCGTGCTTCAGGTACCTTGTCGAGAAAGCCGAACAGATGAAAATCGCAGCTATCACAACTGCTGAGGGAGATGCCCAGGCTGCTAAACTTCTTTCCAAGGTTTCCGTCCACGTACTAAATCGTAAAACTATGTCATCGCAGGCATTCGCTGGAGCAGGCGACAGTCTGATCGAGCTTCGCAAAATCGAGGTTTGTGTTTTTGTTGAGAATCACATTCAGCAAAAATAGCAGGTTATTCATTGTGATTTTTGGACCTTTGACTGTACCTTTTTTGCTGTCGTATAGTCAAAAACGCTCAAGAATTTACGATGAAAGGGATGTATGCAGGTCATACCGGTGTTCTTTCATTAAGTCAGTCAAATTTACATATCCCCTACTTCAGGCTGCCGAGGAGATTGCCGAACGCTTGGCTAAGGCTAAGAACATCAATTACCTTCCCGGAAACCAGAATACCCTCCTCAATCTCAACAACCTCTAATTCTGTTCAGGATTCGTTCGAAGAAATTTTAGCTGTCCGAAGGTAGTCGTTTTCATTGTCCGACCCTCCGCACGGTTTCCTCCTGATTTCATGATCGCAAGTTCGTAAATAGGCGTCTCCAGAGCTCATTTCAAATCTAATCTAGAGTGTTAGTTGTTATCCCAAGCTAGGATCATATTGTTATCTTTACACTTGTTTATTTACGTGCACCAGTTTCTTGTTGAAGTTGATGTCATGAGCCATTGATTGATGATAAACCATCATTATCGAACACTCAGGATATTCGAATAATATGCGGTATAGGACCGCCTTGTACCTTTTCTTTGTTACGACCAATTTATTTTATCGGTTGTTTACCATGATGAATTGCAGGAACAAATAGACGATCTTTTAACGTATTTAAGTTAAATACACGACCAGCAAAGATGGTTCTGCAGTGCAGGTTCTATCACAATCAGTTTCCCGATGTCGAGGACACCGTTATGGTTAGAAAATGTTTCAACTGCATTATCAATCATTAAACTCTTTGTAGGTGAATGTCCGACAGATTGCTGATATGGGAGCGTACGTGCAGCTTCTCGAGTACGGCAACAAAGGTGCTTTCTACCCTCCATCTCCTTGTACGACCTCCTTGCCGCAGAGGGTATGATCCTTCTGTCGGAGCTGTCCCGTCGTCGCATTCGCTCGGTGAACAAGCTCATTCGTGTCGGGAGATCGGAAACGGTCGTCGTCATTCGAGTGGACAAGGACAAGGGATACATAGACCTCTCCAAGAGGCGAGTATGCGCCAAGGATCTACTTCAGTGCGAGGAGCGATTCGCTAAGGCCAAGGTATCATTCGTTAATAGAAAAGACTGAATATCGATCATTTAGGCCGTCAACAGCATACTTCGGCACGTTGCCGAGCAGATTGGCTACGACCAGAACGAACAACTCGAGGTACTCTTTCAACGCAAATTGCATCATTTCGATGCAAAGATTTTTAAAAAGCAAACACTTTAGCTTCCCGGTTCTAAATATCTCTCTGCAGGACTTGTACAATCGCACCGCTTGGCATTTCGATAAGAAAGAGAAGCGAAAGGCGGCTGCGTATGACGTCTTCAAGAAGGCGGTCAACGACCCTTCCGTCCTCGACGAGTGCGACATCGACGCAGATATCAAGGAGAAGTTGATCGAGGACATCAAGAAGAAGCTGACACCGCAAGCAGTCAAGATCAGGGCTGACATCGAGGTTGGAAATTGAATGATAACAAGGAACAAATTGAGTGCAGGTTTCCTGCTTTGCGTACGAGGGCATCGAAGCAGTGAAGGAGGTGCTTGGAGAGGGGAAGAAGTGCTCCACTGAGGATATGCCCATCAAGGTTCGCTGGCTGCTTGACTCTCAATCAACTTCCTCTAGATCAACCTCATCGCCGCTCCTCACTTCGTTGTTACTACTTCCACCCTCGATCGGGAAGGTAGAATGCTGTTCAAACATTCAATATGAACCAAATATCTAGGCGGCCAAACAGCAGTGCAGGCGTGTCTGGATCTGATCAAGGATGCCATCGAGAAGAAGGGAGGCAAATTCGCCATCAAGGAACCCGTTAGTGATATTCGTTTCTCCGGTATTTCAATAGTCATTATTGTTTGATGGGGGGCGAGCTCAGCTGTCGATATTTCCCTAGGGATCGTTGAGCATTGCCTCTATGCGGCTAAACATAATATGATCTATGTTCATTCGCAGGTGCGCGTCGTCTCCGATCAGGACGACGAGGAGATGCGGAAGAAGTTGGAGATGTTGGCTCTCGAGGCAGAGGAGGACGAGGGAAGCGACGAGGAGGACAGCGGAGAGGAAGAGGGCCTCCGGGCACCCAAGGGACTCGATGCAGAGATGGATGCAGAGGTAGGGAGAAGAATTCTGACCGTAATACGGTCACCGTATGCAACACAATTTTGAATCTTGTCTTGAAGAACTTATTCCCTTGAAAAATTACTTCCCGAGAGTCGTTGTTGCGCTGTTTCTAATCAGTCGGGGGGTTTAATTTCTTAAAATTGTAGGAAGCAAGCCGGCAAAAAGATGGGGATAAGAAGAAGGACGAGGACGGAAGCGACAGCGACTGATCCCTCCCACGATAAACTTGGTACGGAATCTTTCCTTACTCATATGCCCACCCGATCGGTGATAACGTGCTAGCATATTTTTAATTAAGTAATTTATAACATTCAATTGTTGATTTTTTCCTTTTGCCAGCGCCTATTCCAAACGTTTTTTGAAATGCACGGTTTTATCCATAGGTGTTCCGGGACTTCGTCATCGCGGAGCTCATCTTATTTTGCCCTTACATTAAAACCTTCGCGTTGTTCGGAATTGTGGGATAAATGGCTCATTTGTTTGAAACACGGATGAATCGAATTACTTTCATTTGGCTCCTCGTTCGAGGAAGTAGTTGGGGGCAAGTAACAGGTAGAGATACTCTCGACTACTGGCAATCGGAATTAACTGCTGATTAGAACCACGCACATATGAATGGCGGATGCAGAAATATTCCACGATTAAAACAAACAACCGAACTGTATTTACAATAAGACTCCCACTCGAGAAATGTATCAATTACCCGAGAGAAGTTTAAAATATTAAAGGGAGAGGAAGCGACAACACAATCTCTACGTGAAGTAAGAAGGGCTTATAAATATTTACACGGACGGCGTTGTTCGCTTATTCCGATTCTTCGATGTCGATGCTGTAGCGCAACTTCTTGGCCGAGAACCACGAGTAGTAGTTGTCGAACTCGATTATGTCTGCAACCATCGAATATTCTTCATCTGCCTCATTCCTGAGTGACTCACATGATCCGGGCTTTTCGACGGTGATGTTTCCGTGGACAGGGACATTACTGCACTCGAGTCGTACATAGGGATATACATTGTCCATCTCGGTGAGATTGTCTGCCCCTGCCGTTGGGTCGTAGTAGATGGCGAATCCGATGTCCTCATCCGTTGTCATGTACTGCCAGCTGCATGGCCCTCCTTCCCTCCCTCCCCTCCCCTCTCCTCACCTGATACGAGTGCTGTTCTTGACCTTGATCTGGACGAGGTGCTTGTCCCCTGCATACACTGTGTGCAGCTGATCATTGTCGGGGAAGAGGATGGAGGGGTCGATGTAGTAGGTGTCAGGCACTGGCCCGAGTCCGTAACGGATCTTGGAGGGGCAGAGGGGATCCCCGTTCTCTGCCATCTTCCCTCCCCAGTGCATCGGCCATGCATCCAGGGATACGTACTTGTTCAGAGCCACCTTCCAATCTGACTGCAACTCCCCCCACTAACTCTGACCGGACGGACTACCGTACCTCCGAGGGCATCTCGATGAGCTGAGTGATGGACTCGGAGAGGAAGGCCACCATGGTGTTGTATGCGAGACGAGCCATCTCGGGAGCCCTGGAGGGAGGGGGTGGAGGGGGGAGAGGAGGGGGAGTACCTGATGATGAGGACCTTCTTGAGGAGGAGAGGGTAGTGCTCCTGGAAGAGCATCACGAGAGTGGTGAAGGAGGAGGCGAACTGTCGATGAGAGAAGTGGGCGGCTGGAGATGGAGTAGGGGGGAGGGGGAGGGGAGGACTGACTGGAGATGTGGTCGAGGTCGAATACGAGCATCATCTGTTCGAAGGGAGCGCCCGTCTTCCTCGCCCTCTCCTCGCACAGGTCGATTCCCTTCTCAATGGCAGCCAACGAGAACTTGATGTAGTCCGACGTCGCCACCGACTTCAGCATACCTGCACATCATACTGATAGTTCGCAAGTCCTGGCACGGTGCCAACCTTCGACATCCATGTTTCCGAGTAGTGACATGAGGATGGGGTTTCCCTCCTTGTCTGCGAGGTATCCGTATCCACAGTACTTCTCGAGGCACTGCAATATCTCCTCCCTTCGATCTGCTACCCGCGGGGCATCCAAGGCTGAGTCAGCGCTATCGAGGACTCTCATCTCATTTGCTTGTGCCACACAACCACCACATCACCCCCTCCCCTCCTCCCCCCTCCCCCCTGGTTCAGTTCCCATTTCATCACGGTAGTGAGTAATGGAAGGAGTCGCTAGAACGGGAATCGAGCGTGGCGGGAGGGGGGAGGCATACCAGTACTACCGGTACCTCCTCCTCTTCCCTCTTCCTCTCATGGAGGCACTCTCGGGATGGGAAGTATCTCTCCCAGTCAATATCCTCCCTTCTCTCTTCTCAGGGTCACGTTCTCCTATCGAGATGGTCACATGTTTTCAGTGAATCGCAGGGCAAAGTTTCCACCAGCTACGAGGGAGGAGGAAAGGGAGAAACGTGCAGCGAGATCTTATACCCCAGCAAATTATGCCATGTTCTTGGCCATAACAACTAATGCAACCACCGGATGAAGGACACGATAAAACGATGTTCAATCGTTCCCCCCATTATCGATTGCTTTCAGGTATTTTTCAGGAATCCCCAGATTCAAAAGCAAGTGTGTACCTCGGGTGCCTCCCACGTTCCATCGAGCTGCCACGCATTCCTGAAGACAATGTGCTTCTTGAGGGCCTCGCTGCATTGGTCGAATCGGAGGTCGTAGGAGCGAAGCCATCGGAGGATGTAACTGTCGCTCAGATCTGCTGCCGTCGGAACGATTGTCCTGTAGAGGGGATACGGTAGGAGTCAAGGACGGAAGATACTGCAGTCTCTCACGAGTTATCGTCTCCCCTTGACCCCTGTCACGAGGCTTCGATGGCCTCCCTCGATAAGGACCCGCCCCTCTCCACGGCGAAGCCTTCCACTGTTCTTGCAGTGGGGGAAAGGGACCAAGAATCAGGAGGGGGAATCCTCCGTGGCCATCTTCTCTCTGCAGATGGAACACGATATGGAAGGGAACTATCGTCCCTCGACATCGACGACAACACGTGGAAGGCCATCGAGACATCCATCACGGCTATTGATTAGTCTCCCGATCGATTCTCCTCCTTTTCCCCTTCTCTCCTCGTCCCTTGGTGCGGGGCCCGTGGAAACAGGCCAGATCGGAGGGGGGAAGGGCTGTGTCCTACATTCGATCCCTTCGCCCGCGCCACGTACAAAAACATCCCCATTCTTCGGTGCCCTCTCCTCATTCTCCCTCTTCTCCTCCTTCTTCTTCTCCCGTCATATCTCAGATATCCTTCCCTCTGATGATGGTGGGAAAGAAGAGGACACTAAAAATAGCTGCGCAACTTTCGCTAATAGGAAAGTAAGTGGAAGGGGGAGGAGGGAGAGTTTCGTAATGCGCAGAGGAGGGTGAAAAGCCCTTCGCAGGTCGGTGGAGTGGAACAATGTTGGGGAGGTGAAGGTTGCTGACTACTCCCTCCCTCCCGGGGGTACTCCCTCCCTCCTCCCCTTCCCCCTCCACCACAACACCGATCGGCCGTGAATAGCGTGCAGACTGCTAATCAGTTCAGTATTCCATCCAGTTTGACACTCTCCCTTCGACTTCTTTCGCAACTTGGCCCACGTGTCCAGTTCCTCTCCCATGGTCGAGGTCGTTCTCCCCACTGACCTCATGTCTTCGATGGCCTGCTTCTCTTCGGGACCCATCGGGCGGTTGACGAGTAGATCGAGCATTGTGAAGAGTCTGAAGGGATCGGGTCAAGGGGAGGAGGAGACGGGGAAGAGACAAGGGAGGCGAGTGCTTGGCAACGGCAGTCCAGGAGTCAAAGGAGGGGGGCGAAGGAGGAGGGAGAAGGGGAAGGGGGAGCAGACTCCTCCCCTACCATCACACTCTGCGTCTCTTCCCCCGAACCAGCGAGAGCACTCTGAAGGTTACCGGTAGGAAGGACTGGGAGAGGGTATGGGAGTACATACTACCCCGAGGTCAGATGGCGCCCTTCCGTTCGTACTCTTATCGAGGATCTGCAGACACTCAAGTATCACGGGAGATCGAAGAGACAAGGAAGGACATCGGACTACCTCCATGTCAACTCCCCATCCTCTGCTTCCGATGGTAGAACGACAACTCCCCACCCCTGCATTACTTCACGGACTAGTCCTGATACTTCGGGAGGATCCTTAGCCACGAACCCCCCCC
>JACMIG010003901.1:0-11274 GCA_014805385.1 Levipalatum texanum
GGGACCCCCTGCCGATGAGTTAATTTGGACCGATTCCGTAAAATGTGTAGATACACTTTTATCTACAGCCGTAAATTAGGAATTCTATTCCCCGGTCGCTGGTTACGGTAGAAGTTGTCTCGGGACCCGAAGTACTTTGGTCAAGGTCCCGAGGCTCTAGGACCCTTCTATCCATGTGTCGTTACGGACAGACACACACACACACACACACACACACACACACAGACACACTACTCTTTTATATAGTAGTATAATAGATTGATGAAGGAATAAGAACATACAAGACTTACGATAAGCAGAAGTGCGTGAAGAAGGAATTGCGGATGATGTCGGCAAGAAGAAGCATGTAGTCATCATTGATCACTGGCCAATCGTTCCATTGATAGCAAACGACGACGAGTCGACAGATGGTGCATGCTTCACACCCCACGAAGAACCACATCCAACGCAGGCGGAAGTTTCTATGGAAGACTACTGAAGAATATGAAACATTTCTATTATGAATCATGGATTCTCAACCTGTTCGTTGAATGCAGAGCGCCACAACAGGAGCAATGAAGAATCCCAGGATAAGAGCAATCATCTCGAGCCAGAGAATACCATCGAAGAGCCCCTGGTTGAAGGACGTGAGCGAAGAGTTGAGGACGAGGTACGAATTGCGTTGCGGCATCTGATGAATCATTTTATTACGGTTTTGAAAAGTCGCGGAACGTTTTCTCAGACGTATTCTGTATCGGGTGGAAATCTTGGCGATTCAGGAATTTTCTAGCCGAAGATATTTGTTGAATATCACAGCACACGATGCAGAGAATCAAAAATAGAAAAAAAGCTCGGATATAGAAAAATAATATTTCCTCCGTCTTCTGATGTCTGTCTGAGCCGAGGACGACGGTGGCTTCTTCTTTATAGGCTGCATCGAGGTTGACGAATTCTTCCTGCGTCGCAATTATAGTCGCCGGTAAATTATACACCTACTCGGCACACTTTCTGCACGCAATTTTGAGCGTTGTCGAGGAATGCCTCAAATTCCTTATACTGCGGGAGCAATTGACTTTATGGGACAGTAGTGATTGGCATAATTTCAATGTGCTGGAGGCGTGCGAGATTCGTAGGGTCACAAGGGCAACTCTTCAATGGAGATCGCGGGCTTCCGGGCGGGACGCAGGGGATATCCCGTATAATTGTTGTCTGGGTCCCGAGGAATGGCTATGGCCGCAAGGAACGGGGGGAGAGAACACGGACAACACATCTCAACATCAACATACGTAGTAAAAGAGTCATGGCACGAGGTAAAAATGACCGGAAGTTAGGACTGGGGTACAAACCTGAAGTCGGTGGACATTTGGTCAAATCTCATCACAATATAAGGTCAGGTCAGACTTCTGGCCAGTTCGAGACGCACCTCATTGTCAGGTCGACGTCCAGGTCTACGATTCGAGCTCGATTTGATGTGAGGCTTTTCGATTGAGAATGAACATGCAAATAAAAAGAGCAAGACTCGACCCGATATCCGGATCCAATTCATTCCGATTGAGTCGCGATTCTTCACTGTTATGAGGTCGTCACCTCGCGCTCCCGCCTGCCACACTATCTCGTAATTATCTAAAGTCAGAATCTGCACCCGAGGTTGGGAAAGAAAGCGGTTCTTGTTCCTCACCTCTGACCTGAGCTCCCATACAGATTGGGTTCGTCCTGAGGGCGGATTTGTTTTTTACTACGGGGACAGAATAGCTCGTTGCTATTCTCCTCAGAGTTGATTAGGGATTGCCAACGATGATACAAGTATCTCTTGAGATCAGGTCGTCATGCGCGAGCGTTTTGCAAAGAGGAGGAGGCCACGTGGCTCGTTTTACTTCTTTCTATCACTTGTCAGTCCGCGGGCAGAAGGTCGCCACTCTCCCTACCCCCGACTGAACGACAATGCACGAAACACTCACACTACACTCAGTCGATCACTTGACCCCTATAATCGTGGGTGCATTTGATGTCTTCCGCTATCATGTTCCTAAATGTATGTATATCGAACGCCGATTGTTTTACATTTCACAAATTTACCGGTTCTAGTCGACTAATTCAAGACAGTTCCAAATTTCTCGAAATCTCAAAGTTGTAGGATAAAGAAGCTGCCAGGATGCCCAAGATCTGGGATGTGGCCGTGCTGGGATCGGGGATCGTCGGAACGAGCGCCGCTTTCCACTGCGCGCGCCTCGGATACAACACCGTCAAGATCGATCAGGTGCCACTTAATCAGGCATTTTTGTTCTTTTTCTGCAACAACTGCTATATTATATCTCCAGTATGTTTTGATTTTCTTACAGCATTTCTGGTTAGAAGCAGGGAAGAGGGTACTCCGGATCACAACAATATTCCAGTTCGACTTCGCACACGACAAGGGATCTTCGCATGGGCGCTCGCGTATCACGCGAATTGCCCATGTCGACCCTGCCTACGTCCCCATCGTCCGCGATACCCATCGACAGATCGCCGAGCTCGAGGCCAAGAGGGGCAAGCAGCTATGGATGTCAGTGGCAGTCATTTATACTGAAGTCAATTACAGAGGCGCAATTATTGACACATTCCTTCCGTGCACGTCGCCACGTTTTCTTTTCTAGTATACTCATGGCGAACTCAGAGAGAAGAACTGGGGCAAAACACGTTTATCGTTCCAGGCATTACAATGATTTTATTTTGCTATTTTTGAAATCCATTTCGATCTCTCGTCTTCAGCAACAACGGCATCATCTGGATCGGCGGCAAATCGAAGATGGAAAAATTGTACGCATCGTGCACTGCGACAGGGTGCGAGATGCAGATGATGAGTGCCAAGGAGGTTAGTCGCTCTATTATGCAACATGATAACGACGAATTCTCACTCCGAAAAGTATTCAAAAAAGGACAGCGCATGATTTGGTATACCGCTTCTATTACAGTCGCACGACTTGTTTGAATCAATAAGGCATGAACATGGTTAGAAGCAAAGGAGGTCCTTCCAGATCCGAACACGGTTCCCGCTTTACCAATACGACGACAACTGGCACGGAGTCTTTGACAAGACGGGAGGCATAGCACTCGCCGATCAATGGATGGATGCATACCATGTAATGTGACCAGCTGAAAAAAAGACTTCTTATTACATTCCTTTGTCGAATGGGCCATTGTTCTGTATTCGATACCTCTTTCCGCCGACAGAACGAAATAATTAAATACTTTTTGAAGTGGGTGATTCATCATGATCTTCAATCCTTCAGGACGAGTTCCTGGTGGCGGGCGGCACCTTTAGCGGCCACACGGAGGTGACGGGGATTGAGAAGGGAGGCGACGGCGGCGTCGTGTCTCTCAACACCTCCAAGGTGTGTGAGAACACAAGCTCTCTGTTCGCTACAACTCATGCGAATTTGCAGATCGTTGCTCATATTTTCTGGCTCTCGAATGGAAGATCTTGTTCTCGACTAGAATCCTTACAGGGCGAGATCAAGGCGGCTCGTCTCATCATCGCTGCAGGGTCATGGGTCAACAAGCTGATGCCAGAGTTGGGAGTCAAGGGACAGGTAGTACGATGAACGCGTTCTCGCCTAGTGAGATTACAATCCATGTTCAGCCACTCCTCATGAACGTGTGCTACTGGCGTCCGAAGGATGGGGAGAAGGACGCCACTGTCATGGATCCAGCTAATATGCCCGTCAGTGTCATCTACGACAAGGTTGTTTCATTGGAGACAAATGAAGACTGCATTGACAACGTTTCAGAACGATGGCGATCGCGAGTACTTTTCCGTTCCACCCGTGGACCATCAGGGCGCCATCAAGGTTAGTATTTTTCAGATACCGCATTCTAGCAATTTTATATTGTCAGACTTCCAATCTCATCCAAAACGTTTGGCTCAGGCTGTTCTCTCTGAATTTGAAACAGTTTTGCATCGTAGCCCTTTTGGACAAATCAAGTGGAAACACTTGATCGTAAGGGAAGGAAGCCTCATGCAACTTTGGAAGAGAATTGCGAGCATTTGTAACCTATCCACAACAGTTTATCGACAACAGCGGCGGCGATTCGTTCCCTGCCGGTGGGCTCCCGAAGAAGAATGATGAGGTTGAATTCCTCCATCTGCCAAAGAATCCCCCCGTTTGAGATCTTCATCCGGAGGGCACGCGACCACGTCACGAATCACATGCCAGCCATGCACCCGGACCCCGTCGTTGTTGAGAGGTGCAAATACACGGTTAGTTTACCACTGACGAGACCCTCCGGTGCACTGCTACCCTGAAATGCTCCGATTCGGATCTGAGCACGTTTAGGAGAAAAATAGTAATAAATCGCAGTGAATCTGCATTTTACTTTCTACAATGGAGAATCCGCCGCATATTTTGACCATAAAATGTTCAGAGCGTATTGCAATTTGACATCAAGTAGATCTGACAAATATTTCAGATGTCTCCGGACGGTTCGTACGTCATCGACTTCGTGAACGGGCAAAAGAATATCGTTCTCTGCTCAATGATGTCCGGCACTGGATTTAAAGTGAATTTCATCTATCTTACAAGCGCAGAATCGGGAACGACAAATATTTAGATGTCTCCCGGACTTGGACGCGGCCTCGCTCACATGGTGACTGGCCACGAGATGCCATTCGATCTGTCCTCCTTCAGCGCGCGTCGATTTTCTGGGCATTGAAGACATTCCCCATTCAGACACGAGTTGTCCATACCGTAGAGAATAAACGACGCTGAAAGGCAAAGTCTAAGTCATGTGTGAAAGATAGAGAATTCTAGAACCCACGTGGTGGACATATTGTTCTCTCAACGAGGTCCAGAATATGACGGGCAAGAGAGTATGAGCACGATTTATCTCTTTCTCTTGCGCTCTACACTCGTCTAGCAGCCTCTCGCTCCCCATTGCCCTCTCGTTGTCGTCTCTATTGTCGAAAGTTGTCGAGCTGTCTAGCCTAGTCCAGAAAAGCATTGAACCAGAATTTGAGAAAGGTTCGCAGTACGACAATGTGACAGAGAGCACTCCTGAAAAATATCCGACGCTTCGGCCGGCCTTCTCAAATACTGGCCGTTTTTACACGTTGTGATTAAAGTGTAGGCGCAAGCTTGTAGCATATCAGTTGGAGCGGCAATACGAAGCAGTGTGCATATCATGTACTGGCCTTTCTGAAAACAGATAACCGGAAATTGATAATGAGAGAAATATTCTAGACTTCGCAAGGAATACTTGACATGCCGATTAGAGCACTCGGACGCTGATGATCATCCAACCATGCAGGGTATACAGTTTACGTATACCGTATACTTCTACGACTCCCGCCACGAATGATCCTTTCAGTAATTGGAGATCGAATGTGAGCTCTTTATTCAGAGTGATGCATCCATCTACTGGCCAGCGCACTTAGCATTGCAGTAGTTGGGGCCGGAGCAGAGTGACGAGGTGTAGGACGAGACTTCCGTCTGCCTGCGGACAATAGCTAACGTCATATTATGAACCAAATGTCTACAGCTGTCAGATTGAGTTTAGCCTGCAGGCTGCAAGCTACACCCTGAGGCTCACGGTGTTCTCGCTCCCATACAAAGCGCGTGCCAGAGAAGAGTTCGCACCTCGAAGGTGCGAGGGGAGAGGAGAGGGCAATTAGGGAGCCACTGCGCACGGAATTTGACATCTTTGTCTCCTCTGCCGGGGATTAGAGACCATATGAAAAAATCGTTCCGATAACATTTGTGCAGAATTTTCTGCTCTACACGCCTGTATTTTTCGAAAAATGATTTGAGGAACTCGGAAGCCTAAACATCCCTCGGCGCGAAGATCACTCGATAGCCAGCGGCAACATCGCCGCGACAAGAAACTATTTCGAATTTATTCCCAGGGAATTAGAGACCATATGAAAAAATCGTTCCGATAACATTTGTGCAGAATTTTCTGCTCTACACGCCTGTATTTTTCTAAAAAATATTTTATGGTCTGTGAAGCCTAAACATCCCTCGGCGCGAAGATCACTCGATAGCCAGCGGCAACATCGCCGCGACAAGAAACTTTTTCGAATTTATTCCCAGGGAATTAGAGACCTTAGGGAAAAATCGTTCCGATAACATCTGTGCAGAATTTTTTGCTCTACAGGCCTGTATTTTTCGAAAAATTATTTGAGGAACTGGGAAGCCTAAACATCCATTGGCGCGGCGACAACTCCGCAGCCAGAGTATACAGTGTCAAAACACTGCTATTTTGTCCAAATAATAGCTAATATTGATCATTTATCACATAAGACCTCTCTAACGAAGGTTCCTCTTATGACTGTAGGGCAGCCGACTACTATATTTCACAAAAAACGTTTAGCAAAACATCTGCTCCGGGCGGGGATCGAACCCACCAGACCCTGGCTGGTACCGGCGCCTTTGACCACTAGGCCAGGCCGAAAAATGACTGAAAATTTCTGGCACGGTCGCGAGAACACCGTGAAGGCTTAAGCACCTGGAGCAAGTCCAGGATTTCTGACCCAAATTATCCATGATCAAAGAGTAAAAGTGGACAGGATTGTTTCCCGAGGTGAAAATTTTTACTTCCTGCTTGACTCGGAAATTAAACAGGCTTGCTACAGATCGCATTGAAAGGGCATTGCAAAACACTGTGCGTATCGTGTGTGTGTGTGACTGCAGGGCAGGGTGTGCAAAATCTCTGCTAGTGATTGTAATAGGATGTTTTCGGAAGTGATACACCTCCCACATAAAACTTGTCCTCATTTCATCTCTATAGAAGGAGAAGGAAGTTATTGCTCAGCACTCCGCAGTCAAAAATGCACGTCTCTTACCATCTAAGCAAGATCTGTTCCGTTGCCGCCCCGAACATTTGATCCTGTGGTTATCAGTCAACTAATAGTGTGGTTATTGCTGGATACCAATTCGCTGCCTCATTCCCTGAGAAGGAAAATATTGATCAACTGGCGTTTTATATCTCGTCTCTGTCTGAATTGATCGGATACCGCACACGTGTTAATATTGTGAAGCGCCCAAGCAATTCTAACTTATCGATCGGGAGGCAAAATTTCAGCTTTCTGTATCTCCGGAAAAACAAGAGCTACGAAGCTGAACTTTTGCAGTCATCGGTTGTAATCCAGGTCCAACTAACATACAAAATTTCACCTTCGTAGCTCTTGTTGTTCCGAAGATACAGAAGGGACTATGGAGATAAGCACAGTGTCGCGGGACGGGAAATTATAATTACTTGGGCGCGAGACAATAGAATAAGCAATTTTTCCATTCTCCCGTAGGAGTTCTGGGCTAGAGAGTATCTGCTTATCTGATGATATATATTCAATGAAGCTCTAAACATAGGAATAAGTTACCTATCCGAAACTAGTCTCGAGTTCCTGGTACTTATTGCATAATCTTCACGCTTGGCGCATTGTTATTTTATGGAGGTTATCTCGTCGACTGACAGGTTAGAAACTATGGAGAGAGTTTCGCGCATAGGTGCGATCATACGACGAGATTGGTTCACCGATACTGTAATACTTGGCCGCTAACGTTGGTAAATTCGCGTGTGGCAACAGGTTCTCTCTGGTTCACCACTACTCGCTTTCATTGTGTGGAAAGGGACATCTATTATACATGGCAGCTGCCATTGAGAAACGTGTCCAGAGGGGAAATCTCTTTTTTTTGTCTTGGTCATCGCCTAACCTCGTAATGTGTATTCGAAACTATTTGAACGTCTCCCGCCCTAACACTCAAGTTGTTGTTGTCCACGGCACGTACATAACAATGTTTGTCAACCGTGAACTTCTGTGCTTCACATCGTATCGGATTATTCGGGAAACAAATTCCGTCTCTACTCGACGCGGGGCAAAGTAGAGACGGCCTTTGAACATTCGTATAGTTAGTCCGCATAGTGAGTCAGCATAACAACTGCACAGATGCGACACAAACGGGGAGAGTCAGCGAGTGCGAGAGATGGAGTGGCGCTAGTGGGCATTCCAGGCCATTCAATGCCTTCCCTCCGCCATTCCTCCTTCGTCGCTTTCATTCTCCGCAATTACGTGGAACTAATGCCTTCGTCATGTCTTGGCCGTAATATATAAAGCGTCGAACAGCCATTAGACAAAGTTTGTGCTTGCGTCTATAATCCACTTTTTTCATAGAAAGGACTGAAATTCAAAGGCGATGACTGAGCGGTCTTGATCTGCTTCTTATCGCTGTTCCTTGAATGGGAGGGGGGTATGATCAGAGGCAGATCATTAGTGCGTGCATCCTTGGTATTATCAGTGCACCTAGCTCGTCTTTAGGCGCATAACTCTCTCCAGCCATTCTCTTACCAGCCAGACGACGAAAGAAACCCAGAATTCAGTAGAAAGAGAACAGTTGTAACGGAAATCGAAGATGCCGTTGACTCGCCCATTATAATCTTGTCTTGTTTCGTTATTGTCGGGGGGAATACAACGATTTGGGTAAATATTATGCATTATGCCCCGCGAGGAACCACACGATTGTGACAGATAAGCGGCGCATGACGCGATATATTTACGGAATAGAACCTCTTGCAGATGCGTCCGCCCTCAGAGCCTGGCCCGTGTCACATCTGCGAATTACCCTCCAGTGGAGCACACGCGGGAATAACTTCCTGTCGCGCCTGTGCCAATTTCTTCTCTCGCTGCCTTCGACTAGGACGAATGGGAAGGTGCAAGGAAGGGCGCAACTGCGACCTGCGGAAAGGTCAGCGATGTTATTGTCTTCCGAAACATGCGTAAACCAATATTCCTCTTTTCTATTTGCGGGATAAACACATGCTGTCAATAACAGAAAAAATTGAAGACATTTGAAGTTCTATTCTAGTAGTTCGAAAGGCATTTTCTTTCGGCTTGACATTTCAGTCTCCACTGAAAACGTTGTTAATCTCGCAGTATCCGCTGGTCGGAGACAATGGCAGATCATTTAGGAGTGACGTCAAGACTCCCTCGAGACTGCCGTAATTTCAGGAAAGAGGACGTCCTGCCGTCGATGCCGTTACGATAAATGCATCGCGGTAGGGATGTCGATCGAAATGGCGAACAAGTTCACAGCAGAATCGAAATACTCCGATAAGAAGATTAAGCAGGAATACAACAACCAAGTATGGTCTTGTTCCTATGGTCCACCTGGATCCACCATCACGAATCATAGCCCTAGAGGAGATTAGCTTTGATAGGGAAAACACCTTTACCATCATTTATCCTCAAGAACAATTTTCTTTGCAGAGTGGGAAGTATTTGGAATGCTTTTATTTGGGAATTGCATTTACCATTCTGAAAATTGCAATGCAGGAAGGAGACTTCCATTGTCCTGGTCACGCAACTGCAGTGCAATCAGACTACGATCTTCTGCGGAGAGTGGCAGAAAATTACGCGTATGTACACAACTTAAAGAAGGAGTAGGGGCATATTCGTAAAACAGCAGTGGAAATTGTGAACAAAATGCACTTTGGCCTGAGTCTGGTCTTATTTTCATACTGACCGTATTCTGAAACCTTGCTCCTACTCCGTGCTAAGTTCCCAATGTCTTTTTATCAGCCGATCGGTGGTTGTTCGGAGAGTGGAGGAACTTCGCCTCCGCCCTCTCGAAAATTCAGCGGCCCCTAATCCATTCACAGCGGTAAGAAGGGTACCTAAATGAAAGACATGACATATTATCGGCTTACCAAATCCTTCTTTGGCAGACAGCGAAAGAAATCGGTTTTCAATCAAGAGAGAACAGTTTGGATTGAACGCCAATTTATTATCGGCGATCCAAACGCGTCTAATATTCCGTTCCGTACGCGACTGCTCTCTCTCCATTGAAATGGGGTTTCTCTCGTTGTTTGGATCGCCGACAATAGGTCTTGTTGGAACTCGCATAATAAGTGCTTTCAGAAGGAGCGTCCAGTCGACCATACCCTCATGGGCTCCATTTTCGAAGCCATCGCACCTCATATTGCTGACTTCTGTTCGAAATCTTTCTCCGAATTTGAGGAACTGCAGCTGGAAGACAAGGTTTCTTTTAACGCGTGTGCCCTCTTTTCTCGTTTATGTAGGCTGGAAAACATCCTACCACCGGGAGAAAAATCTAACGATATTCGTCCAAAATTCAACATCCTAACAAGTACATTTTCAAACGTTAAAACAACAATTCTTTTTTCAGACCCCTTCTCATCACCGGATACATCGACTACCACTCATGGGCAGGAGAGTTTAATGACAACAACTTGGATGGAAAGATGAAGAAAGGAGTTTTCGAGTAAGTTTTTCCTCTTTCGCTCCTCTGACTTGTGGCAGACATTTTTGTATCTTCGCAGAGAAAAAATCGGAGACTGATAATATTTTGTGAACTTTCTATTTAGAAATCAATCGAAGATTCTTTATTAGCGCTGAGAAATGAGGTACTGAATTTTTCTCGGCAACGAGAAATAGGAAAGTCTTTGATCTAGGATAAATCTCTTTGGAAAATAAATCGGCATTTTGCAGTATGATCAGCCAGAAGGCGGCTGGACCTGAGACTGTTCGCATGATTGAGAACGTTCGAAGCATGTGTCTCGATGACATCGAGCGAGCTGCGCTTATTTCTCTCCTCCTGTGGTCTCCTAGTCAGTGGAAGTCCTCAAACTAATTTTTCGATTAAAAATTACAGCGCTTCGAGTTTTTTCGATTCGTAGCGAAGAAACCTGTCTCGCCGTTCGTCAGAAAATCTACAAAAATCTCGGATACTATTACAGGTATTGTGACTCACCACAAAACTTTTAAATTTGCGTTACACGACAGTCGATAACCACGCCTCTTGTATTTAGCGACTCTTGTAATTTTTTACTCTCTTTTCTCTAAATTCTTCTATATAATTTTTGCTCTCTTTTTTCTGAATTAACTTTTTGACGGTTGAAATGAATGCACTGGCGATTCTCCAGATCGGTCTTCAGGGGATTAATAGGGATTAGGATAATATTTTCTTTAAAATTTCAGGAACATTCTTGGACAAGATAACTGCGCAGCTCGCATTGGAGAACTGATGATCCTCGTTTACAACGCACAGGAATATATTCGCCTTTTATTCGTGGATTTAAAAATGATGAATATGTGTGGATATTTCGAAAAGGATTCGTACATTTTTAAACATGTTTCGAAGTCATGATTTAATAACGAGGTACATATCAAAAGAGAAAAAAATGGTTATTTTGCATCGTTTTCATTTGTATAAAACGCATCTTCTGAGAGATTGGAGGAACGCTTCCGACAACTGGAAATTTTTTGTCTCCGATTTTGATGAAAATCATGCCCCCCACTAAACAAAG
>JACMIG010003902.1:0-11274 GCA_014805385.1 Levipalatum texanum
CAACGCAAATATCGATGCTTAGACCTCCGAAATCGGAAATTTCGTTTACTTAGCCGTCATCGCGAGAACTTCAGCTACAAAATGCGTTTTTTCCCGTCCAGATTCGACCTTTCTATCGCAATATATGAGGAGACGAAAAAGTGTCTCAATACTTTTGTGCGATACTGTAAGAGCTTTAAAATCTTTTGAATAGGTAAGTCAGCGACTCGACTTACGTGCGCGATGAGAACCAAAATGGCCAGCGCCAATCGTTTAAGATATACAAAGGAGGTTTAGGGCTAAAATGAAACGGAGCGTTCGAGGACACCTCCAATTTCTGTATTAGATTCCTGTTTGAACAACAACAACAACTTCGAAAATACGTTTTTCTGATTCCATTTTCACACTTGCAGATGATGGCGTAGCGGTAGACGAACCCATACAGATTATATATGTAGCAAGTTGACGGCAAAACCGCCGAACCAAAGGTTGACGAACGCCTGATTAACGAATTGAAACTAATTTCAGCAGAGCGGTTTACCATCATCAGCATATCAAAGTCCTTCCACCTTGAAGTCGGATAAACGACAATCATTGTGTTGTCGATTTTTAAGAACTGAATCGTCCATGGCATCCTGCTTTGGGGGAACCGACCGGTGCAGCGAGTGCAATTGTCAGTGAATAAAACATATCCGAAAATGCAGAAGAAAATGTAATGATGCGGAAGTTGCCTCAAATAGTGAACAAATACATACCACACAGTGCTCGTAACCTATTCTGGAATCCAGCCTCATCAGTGCTACCAGAAAAGACATATTCACCAGAGCAGATATGCTAAACATGAATTCGGAGTAAAGCGGAAAGAAGTCCATAGCGTTCTTCGATAATGGCTTACCAGTCACAAGTGTTGTCTGAATTGTCCGGTCTTTTATGTATGAAACAGTTCTGCACTGACCTAATTGTTGTGATCCCGCTTCCTAATTTTGCCCTAAGCACTGGAAAACCACTTTAGTTATCGATCAATGTTTCTGAGTTCTTTCCTCTTTCCCCTTCCAATGGAAGGGAATAAAGGTAAACGGTAAAGGTGCGTCCCTATCAGGTCTTCCTGAAGGTGGATCCTGGCCTGGTTCCTCTGGGAGTATTCGATGTTTTCTTAGTCTCGGAAATGCTCAGGAACAATTCAATAAAATAAGCTCAACAACCAAGAGAATGATTAGCTGATCGAAGAGAGAGAGTTACTCTCTCAAGTTCTCAAGGTCAGTTAATTGTTATACTACACGATTACCTTCATGGCTCGACTGGACCGAATGCCATTTACCCAATAATTACTGCTTTACAACACATCAACATAACAGGAACAATAAACAATTTTTTTATTTTTCCGATGATTTCAACCGTAGGTCAGTTACTTTCCTGCCTGTTCTAAAATATCGAGGTGTAAATAATCTACGATATTCACGCGTGAAGTAGATAAGTACAGCGGGATTCAAAATTGGAAACCATCCCTGGGTGTACATAATGAGTGCGGGGAAGAACTCTGAAAAAATATTATTCCAGAAGACAGCTATCACTTCACACAACAGATATAGTCTATATCATATAGAAATCGTGAAAGACAGCTGTAGCGTAAGTATTGTTGGCGGAATTAACCGTACGGACTCATCGCCCTACGATCTCTTTCTACAGTTCTCTCGTTTTTCTAACCGACAAGTTTGAGAAACGATTACACTGTGGAGAGAAATCATAGGGCGATGAGCGTACAGTCCGTTCGGAATTCCGCCGACAACAGGGTTGTCGTTATCCGCAATTCTAGACTGACCCCTGTACTGTCCGTTTCGACAACCCTAGTGCTAAGTAACCAAATAAGGCAAATGACAACACATCCGTTTTTAGAACAATTTATGCGATTGGCACATTTTCAAGAATACATACCGGTGACTGGTGAAGTCGACGTCGCGAGCTCAACTAAGAAAAAGATCCAAGGAAGGTATAAAGTCAATGTTGGAGTGGCCGTCTGCAATAATGTTCTGTTTGGTATAATCCGACTCCTGAGCCTGCAAGTCACAGATAGTGACATCCTTTTAGCAATTATCACTGAAAGTTTACGTTTTTTATCAGTTTCGTTACATTTGAGAAATGTGGAAAAATGCAAAGAATATCCTTGCAACAAGTTTTTTAAAATAAAATTAGGTGTGATAGGTAATCCGAAAGTTTCTACTTTTAGATGTTCCGCAACAGCTGAATACTAACTTTTAAAAGTAGCAGCGTGAGGGCCTTCCTGTGAGCTCTGCGAGCGTTTGAACTCAAAGTTTTTCCGCGGAGGAAGAGATGGATCTTGATCCCACAGAAAGTGGTGGCCGTCACCATTACAGCCGAACTAATTAACAGCCAGGATGTTCGCTTCAAAAACTGGGAAATGTTCATCTCCTGAAAGAAAAAAATAGGTCTTCTGCAATTTAGCAATCTTACTGAATGTCCAAATCCTATGAAAAATCTCGCAGAAATTAGCGCATCATTTGGATCAGCACTTGAAAGTAATCTAGTGCGAACAAAGTCGTCATCGTTGAAAGAGAGGAAACGATTAACTATCCACGAAAAAGATATGAGCTCAAAATTATATTCGGGATTTTAAATAAGAAAGCGTTCCGCTGAATACGCTCATCGCTCTCTGTCAAAGCTATGTTGAGTATCATCAAATTGCAAAAATGCTAAACAATTTCGTTGGGCAATGGTCGTAGTACGCCGAACGTTCTTTCAACGGACGATTGTGAAACCTCGACTCACAGGTGCAAGGACGATCAGCACGGTCGCCGATCGTTTGTGGAAAAGAAAGAGAAGTTTAGGACTGAAAATGTTATTGTGATTCTGCCTCTCCATTTAGCTCGCTCAATTGTTGCATGATGTGTTCAATTCTTCATTGTAAATAACAACATCGTCAATGCAATCGACGACTATTTTCTCACTTGCAGATGAGTGTGTAACGATACAAGAATCCATATAGATTGTTCAGCAATATAACTGCAAATTCGCCGAACCAAAAGTTTAATATCACCTGAAGAAACATTCTAAGCTACATAAGCTCACCACAAGAATTACCATCATTAACATGTAACAATCCTTCCACCGCGAAGTCGGATATAGTACTACTATTTTACCATCAATTTTTAAAAACTACAATTGTTGTTGTGTCGTGCTCAATGATGAGGGCTCACCGGGGCCGCAAGCGCAATTGTAAAAGAATAAAACATATCCGATAATGCAGACATGAAAGCTATGAGTCTGATGTGACCTGAAACAGTGTTCGAATAACGGAGATATATTGCACAAAACCAGTTATGGTAGACTCTGTCCACTTGACTGCTAAAAGCAACGCAAAATTCAACAAAACAGAGAGGAGAAACAAGCATTCGGAGTAAAGCGGAAAGTAGTCCATGGCGTTTATACTTTTGAGAGAGCCCCTTAGAATTTTGTTGTGCACGGTCTATATAGTCATGAAACAGTGCTGAACTACTAGTCTCATTGTTTTTGACGACTATAACGGCTCTTTCGTCATCATCGATCATACTCTTTGATTACTCCTACTTTGCCCTTGGGAGTACTTTTTGTTTTCTGGGTTTGGCCGTGATATACGAAAGTGGGTTATTAAATTTTTAGAGAAGCCGTGAACTTGATTGAGATGTTGCAAAAAAGTGCTGAAATAAATGACGTCGGTATAGTTATTGTATTTGCTGAGTGGAAGCAACGGCAGCGTAAAAAACACATTCACAATACACTTTTGCGGTTGGCTTACATATTTGAAAATAATTATACCGACCTAGGATCTGTTCATTTCGAGCTTTCCCCGGCTCACAGAATGGGAAAATCTGTAACGCCCAGTGCCTCCTTTCCCCATTACAAGTTATGTGCTTTTTGATGCTGCTCCTCTTCGATTGAATAATCTCTCTCTCTCCATATAACATAAAAGAAAGGTGATAAATTGAGTGCTCTTAACACCATAAAAGGAGTGCCATTCGATACTTAGGGGCCTGTCTGTATTCATTTTAACTGTAGGGCTTGAGATTGTGTGAACATGTTCTTCAGGACGAACAATTTGATGTCTCCAATACTCCCATAGCTAAATTCTATCCTCCCTAATCCTCTAAAACCAAACTACCCTCAATTTCTCCGTAAGAAATCGGGCGAAAAAGATGTTAATTAATTGGCCGTCTGCAAAATCGTTTCTCTCTCTCCCAATCTGGCTGGGCGGAGGGCGATCGGCCGGTCTACTTTTCTCCTCCGTCTCTTCGTCGCGCTTGAGGTGTGTTTTTCGATGTTTTTGGGGTTGCTCCTGGGGTTTTCGGGGACGCGCTTTGCAGTGGAGGTGGTGCTGAGGGTTTCTGAGCCAATGTGAGATGCCGGGACGCGGTGCAGTGCTCTTTAAGGTTAAAATTTTCTTTCTTTTGCTTCTTGGTTCTTCTTTTAGTGGATCTTTCAGGGAATGTTCATGAATGCTTTGTGCGGCGATGATGATGGTATACCAGTGTGAATGCATGCGAACCGCTGTTCTAATTTCGAAGCAAGTGAGTTCTAAACGATACTATGCTTTTAGAGGATTATTTCGAGCGAGCGAAGCGAGCGAGTGACTAGCGAAGATAATCCTTCGGGGGAGTACTGTAAGCGAGCGAATTGCTAGCGAAGCTAATCTTTCGGAGAGTACTGTGAGCGAGCGAGCGAGCAGCTAGCGAAGCTAATCCAAGCCACGAGCGCAGCGAGCGGGATCACTAGAAGCCACGAGCGAAGCGAGCGGGGATCACTAGAACCCGCGAGCGAAGCGAGCGAGGGGCTAGCGAAGCTAATCCTTCGGGGAGTATTTTGAGCGAGCGAAGCGAGCGAGTGGCTAGCGAAGCTAATCCTTCGGGGGAGTATTTGTGAGCGAGCGAAGCGAGCGAGTGGCTAGCGAAGCTAATCCTTTGGAGGAGTATTGAGAGCGAGCGAACCGAGCGAGCCTTTTCCTTCTCTCACCATTGTTGCCAATTTCAATTTGACATCGATTAAAATATTCGGGGCATTTACTTGCCCGTTATACCGCCGTCCAAAAATATGCATTGGCCCGTTATACCGCCGCTAATTTTTGGTCATTGAGTCGCTGAGTCTGTCTGACTTCGGCTAGTCTGCTTTCTTCCCTTCGCTTCAACTCGACGCCTCCTTTCTCCACTGCCATCAAGTGAGTAACATTCCCTCTCCTTCTCTTCCCCATCGTCGACGACATCTCCCCCTCCAAACATGGTTCACTTGGAGCAAATGGTTATTGTTTACAGGGTTCAAACGTTGAGAGGAAGATTGGATGAATGGAAGAATGCATACCCTCAATATTTTCGCGAAGTGTCAAGAATCATTCATTATTCGCCGGGACAGTCCAACTACCGTGGGTTAATTTTATGGTACCTTTTCAATGAGCGAGTCATTAGCGTAGTTTACTTTTTCGTGGTATTGTGGGCGAGCGAAGCAAGCGAGCCTTCTTCAGTACTATCTGCCGTGGGCAGGCTACTCCTCCGGTCCTTCTGGCTGGCCGAAGGCCAGTCAGCCTTCTCCAGTTCTGTCTGCCGGAGGCAGCCTACTCCACCGCCGACAGACAAGCAAATGTCACGACCCCAACTTCCAAAGCGCGACCCCTACTGCCCCCGCGCGCCCCCTACTACACCTAGCGGACCGAAGGTCCGCTAGTCTACTCGATAAAGACTAGATTTGACTCCAAACTCACGTAAAGTCGACTTTCCTTACGATAACGAATCGAGCCACTCGTCCTCAATCTGCCCGATTCCGCGTTACGACCGATGCAGCTATCACGCTATCACTGACAAGCTCAGCAATAATTGGTGGAGAAGGAGTCACGGAAAGGATTGGATCATGGCGCCAGTTCCGTCCCCCGTTAACTAAGCAACATCTTTGTCGCCCGTGACTTCTCAATTACGCTTTATCTCTAACACTGACAGTTCACGTGTCCTGAAGGTGCAGGTCCCGATAGTCAAAGGACAGCTCCTATCACTTGCGAGCAGAAAAGTGGTAAACAAGGTGACTATAAATGGGCTCCATTGAAAGGACAGGACAGCGAGCCTCGGCGATGTCTCGCCTCGGCCCGTTCCTTCTCCTTCTCGTTCTGCTCGCGGTCGTCACGGACGCCGCTCATCTTCGCCACGCTCGCAGACACGTTCAGGAAGGCGGAAGGGTGAATTATCGAAGAATGCCAAGAAATAATTCTCTTTGCAGTTATATCTATAGTGAAGTTTTTCTAACGCTCTCTTTCCAATAAAAATGTGTTACAATCTTTGGAGAACTTGTCAAATGCAGTGGAAAGAGATGTTCGTCTTAAAGAAGGAGTAGGAGCGTGAATGGTCAAAGTGCATTTGTACTTTCGACTGTGTCAGAATTTTTGATTATGTATTTAGCCACAATGCCCACAGCTGCTTTACGGACGGAATTTTGCTTCTATTCCTTCTTTAAAATAAGACTCAGAACTATCATATCAACGCTTCTTTAGCGAATTCGCGCGTGCGGACGACGCTTGCTACGCTTCCTCGAGAGGCGGGACGTTGCTTTGGACAAGGAGATCGAATGCATGGATGTCGAACCATGGGAAAAGAGCAGTGGGTTGGGTTGCAAGCCTGCAGTGCCATCCGTCATGATTTTACAAACATAAAAATATATTAGTAGAAATCTCATAGATCATAAACACACTACTTCCGAACACTAGCTAAAGTTCCGCGCCACACACAAAGACTTGTGATCGTTAGCAGACAGTGTATCTACGCGAAGGAAAGGAATCCGAAGCTGAACTTTGGAATGCTACTTGAAAGAAATCAGCCAAAGTTTCCTATTTAGTTGAGATACGAGAGGTGGAAATGTCGATTCGCGGAAGAGAATTTACAAGTTCTGTGGTATATATGCAATATTATTTTTCTATGACCATCCAAAGATTTGAGACCGTTCTTTTATCGGGCAAATTGCAGAGTCCATCCAGTATCACTGCTGCAGGCACTCGTGCGACGAAGCCCTGATCAAGGTAATTTTTTTATAGTTCATTAATATAATTTTAGTTGATTGATAATAGGAATGCACGAAATGAAACTGTTTGCATGCATCCTTGGTATAAATGCATTGGTTCCTTACTGGCGCAGAGAAGACATTATCGTGGTGGTGCAAAAGCGGTTCCTTTTCCGTTCCGTTTGCACCTGCTCTCTCTCCACTGTTCCCTCGTTTCTCTACCCGCCCAGACAGGTTAGAGAAACGGTAGAACTGGAGAGAGCAGGTGCAAATGGAACGCAAAGGGAACAGCTTGTGCACTACCACAATAGTAAGCGAGGGCGCACTGATTATATTATAAGAAGCTGTGAACCAATACAAATTGAGACGTTATCGGAGTGATTTCATTATAAATATAAGTCTCTTGCAGTCATTCTTGTGCTCCCAACCCTGGTCGACGAGAATGGCATAGAGCGCGCAATCAACGACACGGACAATGCAACCTCCGAATAAAGAACATTCTACATGTTTCGTTCATCGATTGCTTGTAAAATGTTTAACGAAAGTAGCGAAGAAAATTCGGCGGATATCTAAACATTCCTCAATGGTTCAAACAACGAAGGACTTATTGATAGATACTTTATTTGCAAGCATAATCGATGACAATTTCCATGGATGAATCGCCGTACGGAGTGCCCTACTCGTTCTCGGCGTAGCACAGCAACGACTGCAAAAGTTTGTTTGGTAATACCAAGTTTAGTTTTCTCTAGCATCCCCCTCAATTTTTACCTCGATCAGCTCCTTTGAGCAGCGGTCGTGTTTACAGCATTGGCGCTGTACCGTGTCTGCAAGAATAGCTGTAATGATAGAACCGCTGTAACATTACAACCCAACTGGGATTCCAAGATCGCCACATGAATTCATAGTGGGTGAAACGTGAACTGACCGGCAGTGAGTCGACCTAGAGCGGGATCGAGCGGAGCGACATTTGCGCAGTCGAGGTTTACACTCAGCTCCGCGATGTAGTGCAGCAATCTACCCATGCAACTGCGATTTCGCTGCAATCACATTGTATTGAACGGTATTAATTATTAGTATGGTTTTGTTGTAAGAGATATCAATGAGTTCAACGCACTCAATAATCTCTTAAAGAAAGATTAGGAGGAAACACATTTGCATTGGGGCAATTGGGGAAAAAAATGCACTTTGGCCTGAGTCCGGATGCACTTTGGCCTGCGTATGGTCTGTATTTCCATACTCACAGTAATAAGAAAGTTTCTCCTCCTCCTTCTTTAAAGAAGGAGTAGGAGGGAAGTTCCGGTCCGTAAAACAGCTGGGGCAATTGGGGACAAATATCGCAGAAAATTTACTACGGTAACACCACGGAGTTTGCAAATACAAGCTGGAAAGATTTCCTATCAGCGGAATCAAACTGGCAACGTTCCACACCGCAGACAGACAATATCCCATTGCTCCATGGAATCGGGGAGGGCTATCCAAGGCGCTAATCCGCCGCGCAGACTAGACTCTCAAAGCTACCGTATCTTATGGACGAGTTTTCGAAAAGCCATAACTCCTGGTAGAAAATAGTATGACAGGAATGAGTGGTATGAAACTGCTCGTCACTACGAGCTACATCCGCCAATGCCTCAATCTCAGTTTTGAAAGTTCCTCCTACTCCTTCTTTAACGATACATTGACATGATCATTTACCTCTGCCCTGCGTACGCGAATGTGAGCGGTGAAAGCGCAGGCCACGAGCAAAACAAGAAGGAGGAAAGGACTGAGGCGGGGCATTCCTGAATGTGAGACTCGTTGCTCTTCGCTGAGACGCGGAACGCATTTATATTACTCTTGTTTACCACTTTTCTTTCCAGTGATGCGGCTGTGAGGATACATCCAAGTCCCTCATTAATCTTGACCGGAAAGGTCTCTTCGATGAAGAAGAAGTGAATGGAGAGGAGAAGAACGACAAAGAGGAAACTCGGAGAGCAGGTGTCGGAAATGAGTCATCATGGAATGATTGACAATGTAGTTTTCTTTCATTATCGGTGCATCGGGCAATGGGATCAATTAGATCTAGACCATACTGCAAACAGTCACACAAATGACAAGGCTCAAATAGTCAAAAATGATTCCACAACCAAATTCAATCTTTTCTTCGTTTTGCTGGACGAGCAGATTAAAGATTTGGTTAGGAAGAGTGCGCTTTTTGTTGATGACTCCTTCGATAGTATGTAGACTGCGAAATGGGCACTGTGCAATCGGGTAGATCATAATTCGTTCGACACTACACAAGCAATCGGCGAAGCCAAAATGAGTGTTATGCTTTATTTGGGAAGGCAGTATTGTCGGCGGAATAAACGTTCCGGGCTGTACTTTCATCGCCCTGCGCTCCTTATCACTACATCTCACTGAATACATTATAGAAGCAAAACAAAACCAGCAAAATATTTATGGAATTTTACGGACATCTTATAAAACAATAAGATTTGTGTTCTTTTAGGCAGAGTCGCAAACAAGGCGAGATATACTTTAATAAATTTCAACAGAAATGAGAGAGAGGAAAATAGCGAAGAATACGGGAAAAGAACAGTACAGAAGTGTAATAATAATGCGATCGAGTTGGCCAGTCCGCACTTGCTCGTTTCGTTTTTCCCTGTTGATGACTCTGCCGGCCAGGAGAGCCAGGCTTGGAACGTTGACAAATATCGAATCGATCTGATAATAAAATAGCGTATTGGAGTAGTTCTTGTC
Source organism: Levipalatum texanum (assembly GCA_014805385.1). Classification (NCBI taxonomy): domain Eukaryota; kingdom Metazoa; phylum Nematoda; class Chromadorea; order Rhabditida; family Diplogasteridae; genus Levipalatum; species Levipalatum texanum. Next base: position 9,736 of record JACMIG010003902.1, read on the forward strand.
TAAACATACAGTGTACTGATCAGTTTTTTGGACTTCAATTATTTCATTCCCATCGCGAGAGATTTGGAAATTGATTGCAGATGGTCTCCTTCCCCGCGCAGCTGTCCTGAAATTCTTCGTTCTGGCAATCAGCGAACTGTTGTTCATATTCCCCCGACGGATATATCGCGACGTTCTAGTCGTGCTGTGACATCGGATACCGTTAGGGTATTAGCACTAATCATGATTTTCATTTATCTTTTTTTCCTCGGAATTTACATTGGGCGTTTCACAAACCTTCCATTCCGTAGGTCTATTGTAACGATCGTTCCCGCGATGTCTTCAAAATCCCGAAAGTATATACCAATCATGTAGTTCCTAAGATTCGTATTTTCAAACGGGTCGTAAGCTTTCAAACCCCGAAACATTTGTAGGACCGAAATGCGTCGGAATTCTGATGTCGTGCATTGAGACTTTGACCACGCGTAGAAGATTTCCTGTTTTGGCGCAGAATGAGCGCATCTGAAAATTTTGTGGTGAGCGCCTATGATCAGGGAACACCAAAATGTGAAGCCATGCACCCCTGGTCCTTAGCTTGCCCCATCGTATCACGGTCATGTAAGAGGGGTTAAATTAAAAAGTAGTGAAAAGTGTACAGTTCTACACAAATGTGTACAACTGTACACTTTTTGGGAACAAAAAGTGTATTTTGTACACATTTGTGTACAACTGTACACTTTTCACTACTTTTGATTTAACCCCTCTTATGTCTCTACTTGACTGGTGCACAAAATCCTGTTTATAGCCAACGGATGTTCGAGAATAACCACTCACCTTTAACTCTCTCTGATTTGCTTCCCCGATGTAGATCGTTTTGTTGTGTATAATTGATATCCTTGAACCCTGTGGAAATAATTTGCGTACAAGTTGCGAACAATGAGGATTCAAATGTAGGGTTGGCTTAATGGACCGCCGCCTTTCGGCCATTTCGTGTCCCCGCCAAAATGGGCGGAGCTTTCAGCCCCTACGCATAGTATTGTCGACGGAATTAACCATGCGGAATGAACGCTGGTCGCCCTCCTCAGTAAACGCAGTAAAATTGGCATAATCGAGCGCTGGAATGCGAACTAAATTAAATAAATCGACGACAGTTTGGGCATGAGCAAGGTGTTTCTCTAATAGCCTGTTGAAAAGGGCATGCCGTCTGCCAAAGTGCGATTTTCACCATTGCTACTGCGATTAGTGAGGAGGGCGACCAACGATCATTCCGTATGGTTAATTCCTAATTTTTTTCGACAATAGCTTTGCGTTTTTCTTACCGGTCTGCTGATTGACACGAGGAAGCTCATGGTAGGGTCGAGTGGAAATTGCGTTTCCTCTGTGAAATAACTCTTGAACTGAATGACCGAACATATTATACTAACATAGAAATACACATTCGGCATATTCCAGTGATATAATATATGAGTCCGTCCGCGTAAGGATCGAGCAGTTTTGCAAAGAAGCGGCACTGGCCAACTTTTCTTATCCGCTGGGGCTCATATTCTGGCTAGAGGTACG
>JACMIG010003903.1:723-11273 GCA_014805385.1 Levipalatum texanum
ACCCTCAGGCCCTTTTGGGTCCCGCACAAATCGCATATTTTAGCAAACAATCTCCTCCCTTTTCGTCAATTGGGCTCGCATTTTGACTAAACCCCATTTCCCCCCCCCCCCCCCCCTGATCGACTGGGGAAAGGAATGAACTGCAGACATGTGCGGGCCAGTGGTGGAGTGTTCCCTCTGCGGGTGCAGCAGTGAGCACCTCTCCGGCCTCTATCGAGAGGCTGCCAGCCAGAAGGGATCCATCGAGGCCGCCTTCGTCAACAAGGCCAGACACTCCTCTGCCCCCACGCCAAGGATCCCTTTCAGGTCTACGGCCCAGGACTCTGCTGTGACGTCAGCTTCGGCCACTCTCCCCTCGTCTACCATGTTCCAGCCAAATGTCTGCGCTTCCAGCGCCTCTAGTTGTAGCCTCAATTCACGTCAAAGCCATTGTTATACAACCTTATGTGCGGGTGTCGATTAGCTATGTGATAAAGCTGTATGTCACTTTCTAAATGATCTTGATAGATGGCACATTTGATGCCGAAAAATTGGTCAAGGATGGTCAATGAACTCACTTTGCGATGGCATTTTGGACACTTTTCTTCGGATATTACGGTAGCTTTGAGCGGAAAGAGAAATTCAAATGGAGATCCTTCAAACCTTCCCCGTTCGTTTCATTGAGAACGATTTGTTGTTTTCATGATAGTTCAGACAAGTATGACGGTTTTACCAGCTGATTTATGGTATTTTCTTGCAGATCCGATGCGCGTGAGTGTCTTGGAAGGAAGGAGATAGTTGTCGTTGTCTAAGAAGCCAAACTCCTCGAAATGCACATCAAGGAGGTAATGCGCGTTGCCTTATCTTCTCTATGAACATTTTAGGTACAAATCACCGGATTCCGCTCGTACCGCGAGCTGACAAGAATCGATACTTTTGATAGAGGCCAAAATGTAATCGTTGGTAGGAACGGATCTGGCAAGTCGAACTTTTTCCATGGTATGACTATCCACTTCTGGCGTAGCCATTGATTTGTTATTCAGCAATTCAATTCGTTTTATCGGAGGAATTTGCGTCGATGAAGCAGGACATTCGTCTACAAATGCTGCATGAAGGAACGGGTCCCCGTATCGGTACAGCGCGTGTGGAGATCGTCTTTGACAACTCCGACCGTCGTATTGTATCTGTACGTTCTTCACCATCTTTATATACTTTCGTTACTTATTAGAACGATTCGAACGAAGTGCGCGTCGTTCGTCAAATCGGAAACAAGAAAGACCAATACTTCATCGATGGAAAAGTTGTCTCGCGATCCGAGGTATTTATTTACAAATTTTACGCCTATTTCTAATGTGGAAGATCAGAAACGTTGACTTCCGTGATAATTAAACTCATTTGATTTAAAAAGACTCAACAACTGATACAGAATAGAGGCAGCAAATTATAAACATTCGACGAGTTTCAGCCATTCATGGTTGAATTGTTTTAGGTTGTAAACCTTCTGGAATCGGCTGGCATTTCCCGCTCTAATCCGTACTTCATCGTTAAGCAAGGAAAGATCAATGAACTGGCTACCTCTGCCGATGAATACCGGCTCAAGGTGAGTGTGTGAACAATATTCTACCTGTAGATGCATTGACACGCTGGGTTGTAAGTTTAGTCACAGATGAGCAAATGTATTCTCAATAGTTGACTAGAACATTTACTTACTGACAACAGTTTTATACAGCTATTATATCCGGTCATTATCAATTCATAAACTTCAAAAATTCAGCTTTTACGCGAAGTCGCGGGTACTCGAGTTTACGACGAGAGGAAGGACGAGTCGAAGAAAATTCTGGAAGAGAATGGTATGCTTTGATTTCCTGACTATCTATCTATTTCACTCAGCGCAAAAGCAGGAGAAGGTCCAGAGCCTGCTCAAGTTCATCCAGGACAGACTGAAAAGCTTGGAAAGCGAGAAGGACGATCTGAAAGAGTACCAGAAATGGGATAAGGACAAGAGGTTCCATTCATATATTTCTTCCTCTCAATTTCAACTCAGGTCTATCGAGTACACCATCTACGAGAAAGAGATTAAGACTGCCAAGGAAGAACTGGAGAGACTCACTGCACTGAGGGACGAGTTGCATCGGAAGCAGAATCATGTAAGGATCATTTCAGAAGTAAATGTATGGATTGTACAGTATTGTTAACCTTTTGTTCAAATATCGGTGTTGAGGCTGCGCAAGAACTGATGGACAACCAAAATTCGCTAGTGGAAGTGCAGACGAGGAAGAGAAAACTGGACACGCAGTTCAAGGGAATTAAAGAAGAAAAGGACATTCTCCTGACTGAAAAGGAGGACAGATTGAAGAAGAAGGCGGAACTGGAACTCCAAATTGCTGATCTCCGGGTTCGTACCATTTTTTTAAATTCATTACAAATTATACTACAGGAAGACGTGGATAAAGATCGTGTGGGAAAGAGTAGTGCTCGGGAGAAGATGGACTCTCTCACGAGGGAGATCGACGACAAGAAGGCACAGCTGGAGACTCTCGTACCTGAGTTCGAGGTGGGCTGCAGATGAGGAATTGGGGAATGATGGGTATTGTCAGAGGCTGCTCGAGGAGGAACAGAGGGTGGCCACTGATACTCGAATCAAGGAGACTCGCTGCAAGGAACTGCTCGCCAAGCAGGGGCAGAAGTATCGTTTTGTATCTTTCTACCTCAGTCGTCGACTTTGCAGGAAGGAGTTCAAGACGAAGGACGAACGAGATGTTGCTCTAAAGAGGAAGATCAACGACCTTCGCGCCAAGATTGACCACACCGAGGACACGATCGATAAACTGAAGAGGGAGATCGAAAGGGACACTGGAGAAGAGGAGACGATGCATAACGAGGCGGCGGTAAGAGGAGAGGAGAGGGTGGGAGAAGGAGGGGAACACAGAACCTTCGACTGGAACTGGACGAGGCCTCTTCCTCCATGCAGAGAGATGGAGAGGAGCTTGTGAGGAAGAAGAAGGAACTCGAACAGGCCACCACCTTCCACCAGTGGGACTCGTCCCTTCTACCGATTCACTGCTATTTGCAGGGAATCGCTGCGTGAACAGAAAAGGGCTCACGAGGATGTCGAGTCCTTTGACGTGGAAATGCGGAACCTCGAAAATGCGGAACGTAATATAGCAGCTAGAGTAAGGATTTCTTCACTTGAGTTGTCCGAACTCGATTTATAGTCGTGTACGATGGCCGTCGAAGGGATGAACAAAATTCTCGACGAGCTGAGGGAGAAGGGGGACCCCAACTCGATGGAGTTGGTTAATAATGTCAAAGGCATTCTCATGGACCACATCTCGTGCGACGAGCAGTTCTTCACGGCAATTGAGGTTCTTTTCTCCACCGCTGCACGCAAAGCTTGCCCCCATCTCAGTCCGTCGCCGGCACTAAAATGTACAACTATATCGTCGACAGCGACCGAACCGCAACGAAGCTCCTGGATCTGTTCAACGCCCACAACTGCAGGGGCCAAGTGGCCTTCCTCCCACTCAACAAGATCAAGGGCGAAAGGCGCCACGACCTTCCCGCTGATGTATGTTCTTTGTGTTGGGGCAGGTAGAGAGGGGGTTAATCTGCAGGGCAACTGCCGCCCTGCCATCGACATCCTCGATATCCCCCGAGGCCTCGAACCCATATTCTACAACGTCTGCCATTCCCTCCTTCTGAGTATACGCTGCTATTTCAGTTGTTTGCTAAGGTGGTGCTGGTGCGAGATCTGATCGGAGCGAATGCGATCGCCCGCCAGTACGGAGTCACCTGTGTGACACTCGAAGGAGACAAGGTGAGACCATATCCCCTCCCCTCTCACTCCTTCTATTCAGGCTGAGAGATCGGGGGCACTCACGGGAGGATACACCGACATGAAGAGGAGCAAGCTTGAGCTGCGCAAGAAACTGGGAGCTACGCGGAAGCAGAAAGAATCAATCCAAGTTGGTTCACTGTCTTATTCTGGCACATGCTCAATTCAGAGGAACCTGGACTCGCTGGGAGGTCGCGTCATGGACAAGTTGAGGGCCATCGAGCAGATCAAGCAACAGATTAACACGGTGTCGAAGGACTAGGGAATTGGATGGAGGGCGGTATTCAGCTGGAGCTGAACATGAAGGAGGCCAAGTATCGCCATCGGAACTGTGACACTCGGAAGGCAAACATCGAGGACACGAGGATGCAGATTGCGAGGGGAAAGGAACTCAAGGTGACCTCTATCGAGGGTGAAGATAATAATGAATTGGCTTGCAGAAGGGCCAACTCCGAGACTCCATTAACCGACTGCGAGAGCTGAAGGCAGCGCTGCAGACCCTGGAAGGAGAACTTGGAACTGAGATGGAGAGCCAACTGGGCACCCAAGATGCTGAAGAGATCAGCCGCCTCCAGAGGGAGATCCAGACCATGAGGAAGGATCAAGCGAGGATACAGTCGGACCGGCTCAAGAAGGAAAGCGAAAAGACCAAGATCGAGAATATGCTCGAGGCCAAGCTGCTCAAGACGAAAAACGAACTGGAAAGGGTTCGGCATCTTGGTCCTCTATCTTGTCTATGCCACATGTAGAAACTGAATGACATCACGGGCAGCGAGAAGCAGCAGAAACTGAATGCGGAAAATGAGGAGCTGCGAGCGGTGACGAACAGATTGAGGGAGATTACGAAGAGGTTCCTTTTATTCTTTTCTTTCTCATGCCATATTATCATTTTAGAGTGGGATCGATAGATGACGAGCTCTCCCACTACGACGAGCAGAACTCGGCTTTCTTGACCCAGATCGAGAACTTCATGGTTGAATACTCCTTGTCGTTGCTCATTGACGGTCTTGCAGGATCAACAAAGGGATCTGGAGCAGAGTGTGGCTGAGTACAGCAAGAAGGCAGACACCATCGTCACCGACCAGAGCAACTACCAGACAAAGCGAGATGAAGCCACCAAGAAGGTCTGCCTCCTTTCCACGGTTCATAACCCTTGCCATAGACTCGCGACCTCGGAACTCTGCCTGCCGATGCTTTCGGCAAGTACAACTCGTGGAGCCGATCGCAGTTGGACAAGAAACTGGCAGAGTGCATGAAGGAACTGCGCAAATACGAGAATGTGAACAAGAAGGCCCTCGATCAGGTCTGATGCATTCTCTAATTACCCTCCATTCACCGTGACCTCAGTTTGTGGCGGCAACGACGCAGAAGGAGGAATTGGAAGCGAGGCTGTCGGAGCAAGAAGATAATAAGAAAGCCATCGAAGATCTCATGGAAGTCCTCGACCACCGCAAATTCGATGCTATGAAGCTCACCTTCAAGCAGGTATGACATCTTCGGAATCGAGAATCGTAAAACCACGGTTGTTATTCATGAACTTATTGACAGGTGTCGAAGAACTTCGCAGAAGTCTTCACCAAGCTCGTTCCAGCCGGCCATGGCAACTTGGTGTGGAGAGCGAACAGAAGCGAAGACGCCACACAATTCGAAACGAGGGACGACGTCGAGCAGCTGACGGGAATCGGGATCAATGTTCGTCACCTCTTCCTTCTCTCCCTAACCTCTTCAGGTGTCATTCGGAGGTCACGATCCTTCCCGCGAGATGAAGCAGCTCTCGGGAGGGCAGAAGTCCCTCGTGGCCCTCGCCCTCATCTTCGCTATCCAGAAGTGTGATCCCGCCCCCTTCTATCTCTTCGACGAGATCGACGCCGCCCTCGACCCAGCCCATCGGAAGGCTGTGGCTGGTTGGTGCCCCCGTTCCTCTATCTACGTCTGCATTTCAGATATGATCTATGAACTGTCAGAGAATGCCCAGTTCATAATCACCACCTTCCGAGCGGAGTTGCTACAGAAGGCGAAGATGTGCTACGGAGTCAGATTCAGGAACAAGGTTTGGATCCCTTCCATACTTGGTACACACTCTGGATCTCAGGTGTCTCACATTGACCAGATTGACTTCAAGGACGCGCAGGAATTCATCGAGACTGATGCCATTCATTCCTAGATGGTATTGAAAGCACAGTTTAACCATGGATCTCATGTACTTTTTTCCTTAATTTTTTTAATGAAAGAATTTCCCCGCGCAGGATACGTTTTCCTTTCGTATCTCGGTTCTTTGAGACTCTTCTCATTCGAAATGACTTGATCTCTAGTTTTTACATACCGGATAAGTTATCAAATATATTCCATGTACCATTGGCCCTTCATCATATTGTGAACAAAGACTATGTCATGCTGTCAGAAAACTTTTTTCACCATGAACTCGATTAATATTGATTCTTACCCCCTGTAATAGACACGCATGCAATTACAAATGATGTTGTAATAAAACACTTCATTCTCGTCTGACCTCCCCTTTAGGGCAAATTGTTCATGAGTCGAGGAACTCTTAGCAATACCGCTGTTGTGAAGTGATCTGAATGAATGGATTAATAGCAGGATGGAGACGAACAGGCAGGAGACTATGGGCCCGAACCTTAGCGTACGAGCCAACCTTGATGTTATTTTCGGACTGGGATGGAAGAAGGGCTTGACGGAATCCATCTCTCCCTACAAGGTAACTAACTGCTTTTTCCTTTCTAACCTCTCTTTCCAGCTTACACTTTTTCTCTTGATCCGCCACCTCGAAAGTGAAGTCGTGGAAAGGCAACCCGAAGATGTCGTGAGTCTATTCATGCCGTTAACTATAGAAAGGAGATATCCGTTTAGGGTCATTCTATCGTATGTTCACTACTTTACGGATTGGTCGAAAGCAAACAGCAGCTTACGTTCAAGTCGATTCCCCTTTCGCACATTTCGTCAACCGACGCTTTCAGAACTTTGTGTGATAGAATCAGGAAGCACGCCGATTGCGTCTTCCCGGGCATTGCACAACGATTCGAGGACAAGTGAGGACTCCATCCCCCTCCATACTTCCTCTCATACTTCAGGGTTCGTAAATTGATCTCGGAGAACAACATATCCATCCGATGGAAAGGAGTGATCGGAGCAGCGAGGGGGACACTCACCAGCAAGGCCCACTTGGAGTACTTTGTCCAACGGGTACCGTACCTCTCCATCCCCTCTCGCCTACCCCTCCCCCCACAGTTGCTTGCCTCGGTGGCCCTTCTGCCACGAGGGCCGAGTACACGACTTGTGGAACTGATGAATTCCTATGTCAATGGAGGATACGACGTTCATTCCACGAGGATTAGAGCTCTTCTCCACCCCGTGCGGTGAGGGAGGGGCATAGGCGGAGAGGGGAAGTGAGGGATTCAGTTCGTGTGCACTTCCCTCAGCGTCGCTACCCATTGAACTGGCAACGGGAGAGAAGTGCAGGCTATGGGTGGCACGGCAGCTTCATCTACTGCAGGTACGAGGGAAGGGAAGGGGGGATGAGAGGTGGTCCTTCTGTAGGTGTGCCCATCGGAGGCGTGTCCCCGACTGGACGAACTATCCCTCGTGGCCATTTCGGCGTACTCGTCGATGCCGTCCATCCGCCTTCTCCTCGCTGTTCGTGCCCTTGGAAGGGACGACGAAGCCGCCGCCGCCGCCCACCTTCGAGAGTTCTTCGACTACTCGGTGCGGCCTCATCTTCCGCGAGGGAGTTTCCTCTTTCAAGGTTATCCGTCTGGCGGACACGGTGCCCATCTCGACGGCAGGCAAGAATACTCGAGTAATTGCAACGGATTCGAAGCAGGTTGCTTGTCTTTCTCGCAACTTGCAATCTATTGCCTCGCAGGTTAGATACGCGCCCCTCCTCATGGGACGGATGTATCGTCTGTTCGGAGACAAGTGAGTGGAGGGTGGAAGGGCAGGGAATGGTTGGATCCAGGAAGCAGGCCCGTCGACTCGTGATGGAGGCTCTGACACAGGCCCAGTTGAACAAGGTTCCCATCCACCCCCTCCTCACTCCGAGAACTTTGCGCAGGAAGCGACCTGTCTTCGCTTTTGCCTCGTGGAGTTGGGAGCCATCGAGTTGATGCCCGATTCGACGGCCGAGGAGGAGACTCAGTGTCTGTATCCCCCGACCACAGACATGGAGACTATCGATCGACAGGGGCGAATCCTCAACATCTCCTCCCTCCAGGTACTCCCTTCCCCATGGTGTCATATCCTTGATAATTGCCCTTCTAGGAACAACTATGGTCTCTTGACGAATACGCAGACGCCAACAAGGAAACGGAAAACAGGAAAGAACTCCACTCCGACCCCGTCGCCCACCGGAATATGGTGCACTGGTGAGGAGAGTTGGCCTCTCTGCGAGTATCCAGATATTGTAGCCTCCTCCACTCGGGCTATCTGGTCTCGTGCTACATGGCCCTCGCCCTCTGCCGTGACTTCAACGAGTGAGTCTCCCCTCCCCCCCTTCCTCCTCCCCTCCCCCTTCCCCCTCGACTCCCTCCCTTCAGAAGCAATAATCCGTTGTCCAAGCTGCAGCAGATCATTCAGGACGTCAACGCGAGTACTGTATTGACAGATCCGCACGGTTTGTCGCCTCCTCCCCTGCAATGGTTGAGCTCGTCCCATTCAGGGAAAGGGCGGCAGATACACGATACTGCCATTTGCCTGATCGCAGGGGCCAAACTACAGACTGGACTCATCCAGCCCGCCAGGTGCCCCCCTCCCCCCTCCACTCTTGTCAACGACGATGCAGGGACACAGCGGAGAGTCTCCTCATGAGCTCCTACAATCCTGATGCCCTCGCTCCTCGACACGAGACGGAGGCAGTGGTGAGGGGACACACCAGACTCCATCCCATCGTCAATCCGTTGAGGCAGTAGCAGGAGCCACGGCAGCATTCACATACGCAGCTGAAGGGCAGTGGAAGGACGCCCTCCTCCTCCTCCAGAAACTTCTCCACAACTTCTCCCATCCCAACATCCCCGCTAAGGTATCACCTTGTTGTATAGCAAACATTACAACTGCCGTTCCAACACTTTATCAGTGACATAACGGTCAGTGAATGCCGTGTTTCTGTTGAAGAAGCATCAATGTGACACAAGGTGAGAGGAGTGGAAGGGGGCCCTTCTAGTCGGGGCTTCCCGTTCCACCGTTGCTTCCGTTGCTTCCTTTCCTTCCACGCCTTGGGGATCTCTTTTGATTATGGGGGGATCCTCCCTTGTTCTTCTCCCCATTTATCTGTCTCTCTCCTTTCTTCTTCTTTCGATGTCTGTTTCCGTCTGATCGATCGATACTTCCCCCCTTGTGATGACTCCCCGAGGGTATTCCAAGTGCTTGACGGGCGAGGTTCTCGGCCTGAACTTCGTCCCCTCCCCTTCCCTCCCCTCCTCTCCCTCACCTTGACTCGAGCCTTCTCGTGCGGGTCCTTGACGTGCTCGAAGATGACGGCATTGGGGAACCTGTCAGTGAATAGTGGAGGGCGGAGGAGGTGGCGGTCACTTCTTGGACAGACTCTTCAGCTCCCCGTATTCCCTTGCAAAATTGGCATCTTCTACTTTCCTTTTGGGATCGAGGATGCGGCTGAAGTCTGCTCGGATAATAATCTGTTTCTTCCTAGAATCAACCGAGGTTGAAGGAAGAGGGAGGAGTATGCCCACTTGATTCCCTCCATCTTGTAGAGGCTCTTGAGTGCTATCTGTATTGTGACGATCTCTGCAATGCCGAGGTCACTGATGTCGTCGAGTCGCTTGCAGAGATTCACTCGGTGTCCGTGTCTAATGTATCCCCCCGCTGCGAACTCATCCGCGTGTCCGATGGCAGCAGTGTACACCTACATCGAGGTAGAAGAAGTGGGAGGAGGGGCACTCACCACCACTTCCCCCTTCTCTCCCTTGTCCTCCTTTTCTCCCTTCTCCTCCCTCTCCCTCTCCAGCTCGGCCCTTGCTTCCTTGGCCTCCTTGGCAGCCTTCTCTGCCTCGTCCCTGGCCTTGACGAACTCCTCCTTCACTTTCTTCAGTTCTTCGATGGCCTCCCGTGTCTCCTTGGCCGCCTTCTCCAAGTCTTCCTTCACGTGTTTCATGTCTCCATCCTCTGCCTTTGTCTCCTTTGACGACTCCACTCCCTTCCCTTCTCCCTTCCCCTCTTCCACCATCTCTCCCTTCTCTCCTTTCTCTCCTTTGTCCTTCTCTTTCTCTCCTTTGTCCTTCTCTTTCTCCTTGTCCGGCGCTTCGTTCGGATTGTCCATCGATGCTACTGAAAGGCTTCAACTTTGCGGTTTCTGAATGTAACAAACAGACATTTTTTATGAGGGGAGTCGACGAGTGGAGGGAGGGAAAAGTTGAGGAGGGAGACGTCCGCCTTCCGCGAGTGATAGAAATCGAATGAGACGAGCTAGACTTTTCACCCTAAATTTGACTGAATGGAGCAGTTTTCGATTGCAGTTGGTGAGACACATCGAAGGGGCCCATGCCCTCGTCTACTTCGACCACATGTTCACGACGGGGAATTGGATCGAGGCTGAGGCAACGCTCCACGCCATCGAGATCGTCCATCCATACGAGGCCCTACTACGGTAATTCCTCCCCTCACGAGCGGCTCAAATTTATCACGAGCGGCTCAAATTTATCACGAGCGACTCAAATTTATCACGAGCGACTCAAATTTATCACGAGCGACTCAAATTTATCACGACCGG
>JACMIG010003905.1:0-11271 GCA_014805385.1 Levipalatum texanum
GACTGGCGTCACTTCAATGGACGACCATGCACGGAATGGCACCGTTTGCTCGGTGACATCAGTTGAAAGGGCGCAAAGCGGAGGGCAGGGGAACGCCTTGGCGATCTATTGTGGTCATATGTACATACCATTTCCGAATATGATCCGAATATGATGAATTTAGACGCGTTTGGTTCGAATATGGAACCAAACGCGTCTAAATTCGCGTTCCGTCCGTCCTGTTCCCTCTCCATTGAAAATTGAGTTCTATCGTCGTCTGACTGCTGGAGAGCATTTCGCGCCAAGTTGTGAAGTGAAGACGAGTTTGGTTCGCCGATAATATCTCACAGTGCGTACAGCGATATTGCGGGACTCAATCCGGAGTCCACGTATCGGGTATTCGGGATGACAGAACTTTCGTCTGTCCTCACCGCTCTCCGCCGGGAGGCCACGGACACCGGCGGGGGAGTCGCCTGACGGCGACCAAGCGCTTCGCGTCCAGATGTGTAGTGATATGGAATTCGTCTCTCCTTTTGGAACCGGCTTGATTGGATTCGCCGAAAATATCGGGTGGGGCTGAAACAAGAGAGAAGAAAGAGACGTGCAAGTGTTGCTTTTGACCCGGATAGTGTCGTTTTCTCTCCCTTCTTCACTCAATGCACCGGCCTCCCTTCCTACTGCTTTGCCTCGTAATCGCTTCGGCGCGTTCGTGTGCACCGATGATCGTGAGTTAGTTTGCATTGTTTCTTCTTTATTACGACTCCCCTAGAGCCGAAAACCAATCATGAGTTCATGAGTTCATACTTTACTAAGTTTTCCAGCCAGACGAAGACGACGTGCCCTGCTCACCGCCGCTCACTGCGTGGAATCCCGCGACGGGACCTGTCGGAGGACCCTTTGAGTAAGTCATCGATGTTCCTGAAAGATTTGCGAACGATTAGCTTCAAATAAGCTGACTGCATTCTTCATGCATGCAGGTGAACATGCATTCTTCACCAATTGTTACGGACCCTCTTCAGAACAATACGTCCTACTACGCTTTACATGGACGGCAGCGGCGGGTGGTCGTGTGGTCCAGGTGAATGATTCTTCGAAACGGATCTTATGAACTTGCTTTCAGGAGAAGAACTGTGGGCGGTGACCGGAGATCGTTACATCCGTGTCCTGTCCCTCGTTTGCAACACAGCAACACACCGATGGGACTGGGACATTGGCACCGAGGTAAGAGCGTTCGTATCGTTTCTATAATTTATAGCTTTAGTCTATCGGGTTTTCATTTTAAAATTATGGTAGCTGCTTGATGTTAAATGGATTGAAGACGGCAACTCCAACGGACCTTGCGTGTACGACTCCCGCAGGGCGATGCGGCCAACCTAATCTTTACGTGCCCGGCCGTTACCCTAGAGTCGAAGGAGAGTTCTCGTGCGTTCAGTATGCTCTGGAAATACGACTTTATGAATAACGAAAAAAGACTTTATGAATCGTGAAAATTGCAGCAGCCTCGTCGTTACCAATGTCTATGGTGGTGAAAGCACCGGATGGTCGTGTCCAGCAGGTTAGCCGTGACACTCTAAAGCTAGCTTCTTACCGTTCTATTTCATCGTGAACGTGTGTGTCATTGTACCTGCACCATAGAGCTTCTAAAAGACTTGCACGTTAGCAGACAGATAGCTCCATTTGGATGTTTGAGGAGAAGTTGAATCCGAAGTTGAAATTCCTCCCATGAATTCTAACCGAGTAGCATAAAATCATTCATTGGTAGTTTCGCCAGCGGAAAGGGGTAACTAGTTCTGTGTAGCGGCGCAATAGTGCACGTTTGTGTGGCACGAACCAGAGAACTTCCCGAAAAGTGGGTATCTCCCAGTAAGGATGGATACGTGGCTCTTTAAAGAACTAGTTGGAGCAAGGTTCCGGTCCGTAAAACAGTGCAAGTGCACTTTTGCCTGTGTCTGCATTTTAGAATATTGTTGCCACAGCCGTTTTACGGACGGGATCTTGCTCCTACTCTTTCTTTCAGGATATATCCTAACCGGTCTCTGCAACCGTAACGGCTGCTTCCACACCTACTGGAAGATGTTCTGCAAAGTGGGCACGAACGAGTGGAACTGGTACTCGACGGGATCCACACCAATTGCGGTATAAAAAGCGTTTATATGTATAGTCGGACGAATGATCGTTCCGGACTATACGCTCATCGCCCTTTTGAAGGGCTAAAATTTTAGAATCCACCTGGATTCGAAATGACACTGTATCCAATTCCATGAGCTGATGTCAATGCAGGGACCGCTCACAGCTCCGCTCGTCTGTGCTAAGCTGCACTGTGGTCATCAGCAGGTTAGTACAGAATGTTGCGGTTTTTTGTTCGTTCTCGGAGCGAATTAAACCTATGTTATACAAGAGTGCTCGTTCTTACTTTGCACTGCAGGCAACGCCAGGCTGTGCCAACTTCCCGGATTTCTACGTCTCGCGGCCAGAATCAAATATGTTGTGCGTTTAGTGGTTCCGAAACGCGCTGTAATGGAACTTGAGATTATTTCAGTTGCCCAGGTAACTCGAAGTTGGACGTCTACGTAGGAGGGGTAAGATGAGAGGAAATAGTCCAAATTGCCGAGTGTTCAGGACTTCTCCTTCTCTATGCCCCCGAGAGGAAACCTGAAGTGCACGAAGACGGGTCTCGTGTACAGGTTGGATTACAGTTCCGAGGAACTTAGTTGGCACAATTCCAATATGAATGGAGAGAATTCAAACTTTTACATATTGGGTGGTGCGATCCGATAGTCTACAAATTACGGAGACAATATGAAAGCTCCGTATTTTGTAAACTTTCACATTAATCGATCACACCTAATCGAAAAAAAGCATTAAAATTCAGCGTCTTGTGCACAAACGACCTCCATTGAAATTGGTAGTGCAAAGAAAATTGACGACACTCGTTCCTTTAACAGCACTTTCAGTCCTTCCAATCCACCTCTGACCGCGCCATTTCAAATTTGCTGCAGCTGAAATCTGAATCTTGAAATAGATCAACTAGGAAATATATTTTTTTCTTCAGAAAAATAAAAAAATACATTTTTCGTTCCCTCTTATCGGCCTGTGAACTATCACTCCACATGAACGCTTTTCCGCAATAAGGTTTCATGGGACAAAGCACAAGCGGTTCGAACTGTCAACATGTCGAGGGAGAACGAGGATAGAAGGAGGAGGAGTGGGAAGCTCACAGAATCTTCACGTGCATCGTCCCTCTGCTCCGATGAACCATGAGCAAATCGTCGCAAAGCTTTTCGATATTGAGAATTCGATGATATTGAGGATTCAAAGGTAAAGAATCCGGATTCTTTACTTTTCAATGCAGCAGGCCCCTTTTTCTCATAACCCGGAGCAGTTATCGGTTGAAAGTAATTAACTAACTCAAACTTTATCGAAGGCGGTCAAGTTTCCTCTAATGTGCTTTCCACGCATAGAAAGCGACATTTGTGAGGGATCCGTGGTTCAGTCGAGCCTGCCTCTCGCGCTCCACGGATGTGTAGAGGTAGCCTGGGTTTAGAGTTTTACGGATTGGTTCAAGAAACGTAAGGGGGAAGCACTCGTATATTCGCCGTTGTGGAAGCTCATCTCGTACACAGGAACAGTTGCGTCCTTGAAGCAGGTGAGTTTGTCAGGAGCGACGACGTAGCCTGAACTAGGGAAATCTGGGCATTAGACGCAAGAAGAATCTCACCGAGGTGCTTCTCGCTCTTTCCCTTACATCCTAGAACCGTTGCGCGAGTCGTCAGAACATAGAGCTCGACTGACATGGGAAAGTAAAGGAATGCCTAGGAGAGCTCACCGTTGTCTTCAACGTAGAGCACTCGACATAGGGCACGTAAGCATTCAACGGCGCCTTTGTAGCTATTGAGGGCATCCTTTCGGAGTATCTTGACCTCCACTGAATAAAGAGAAGTTACGGGGAGGTGTGGATTGGTCTAGACCTTTCTCCGGCTTGTACCACTTGATACAGTCGTTGACACCGTCGACAATGTGGCAGTGACTCTCCGACTCCTTGTCATAAGCACGAGACAAGGCAGCCTGATGCTGCGGAGCAAGCATCAAGCCACCTTTAGGACTTGGTGCGGATAGCATCTGTAATAGGACAACGTCAATATAATCTGAAGGTAGCTTACTTGGCGAATGCCGGCTGAAGCAACGGCAACTCCGAAGATGGCCGTTAGCAACAGCCTCATTCTAACAGAATCCTTAAGAAAGAGACCTTTGACTTATACGCGCCTCTGTGGCTTTCCATTGCACGTTATTGTGGCGGAACGCCTTTAATCCTTCATTCCTTTCGACCCCCTGCTTCCTCGGAGAACGTTGCCAACATCGATCAATCGGCTGCGTTTTAATTGCCTTCGCCAACATAAGAAGAAAGGAACAACGTTCCATCGGCAACCATGAAGGAACAAGGATAGGGCACCAACTGCTTTCGCGACAATTGCCAGGATAAAACGGAGCCGCCTCAATTTCTTCCGCATCTTTTTCTGGAGCTATTCTGCACTGTGCAAAAGGCCCAGCGATTCCATGGGAATCATTGCGATGAAATCGTTTCGTATTTTCACAGGATTTCACCTCGACGACGTCGTTTTGAGTCTAGGTTTATTCCATGCCGTAATAGTACATTGACATGGTACAGTAATTGTCAGCGGCCATCCTCGATCTGCTTGGGCGCCTTGGGCTCGAAAGCGTTGACGATACGCGATTCGATGGCGCCGAGAGCAGTGCCGTGAAGAGCGCGAAGGAGAGGAAACGTAAGGAAGAAGAGCAGAGCGAGCATGGGCGAGAACTGCAAGAATACATCATGCAAGGAAGCTGGCTGTATTATTGTCGGCGGAATCAACCACACGGAATGTACGCTCATCGCCCTACAACCTCTCTCGACATTTCGGTTAGAGATACGAGAGAGCTGTAGAGAGAGATCGTAGTGCGATGAGCGTACATTCCGTGTGGTTAATTCCGCCGACACTAGGAAACTGTGAATGATAGCTTTGATTGGGGCTACTGCATAAAGAAGCGCCAACCGTCGCATTGCCCGGCATGAGGTCTCCGAATCCGATGGTCGTTATGGAGATGTATGCAAAGTAGAGTGCATGCCAGATATCCATGGCATACTCTTCCGGGCCTGCCCAGCGATCGGCAAGGAATACTATGACTCCTTAAATACTTGAATTACAACATGTTATATTTGGGGGTTAGCGATTTGATTGACCAGCCCAGGGAGGGTTTGAAATACCTGCCAGAACGAAAATGGACACCGACAGCAGCAAGCAGATGGGGATCGGAACTGAGACGTCGTCTCCTTCGGCCTTTGATGGACAGCGTCTGATTATGAGATAACGGCGCCAGAGCAAACCCGTCGAACCTTATGCGCTTTCGAATAAAACGATACGCCGCGTTGAGGGCTCGAAGAGCGAGCTTTCCGTAGTCATGGATGAAGATCATCGACATGGGCAAGCAGATTACGGCGTAGACCATGACAGCTGCCTTTCCGAGGTTCGTAATGGGCGTGATCGACCCTGGAATTGCATACCGCTAATCAACCTATTTAACTAGGCGTTTTCTAAAGAGAGCTTACGACTTCAACTAGATAAAAGAGCAGAAAAACGGAATCATTTACTGAACAGCTCACCGTATCCAATGGTCGAAAAGACGGTGACCGAGAAGAAGAGTGCACTGCTAAAAGACCACGTCAGACGCCGATCCTCGGAGTCGCTGGGGTGCTTGTCGAATGTGGAGAGATCGTATCTGCCGTCGATTTGCAACATCGACACGTAGAGGTTCTTAGAACTACAGTATGTAAATGAGAGATGAGTTATTTACCGTGATGAACTTTTCCGCGTCCTGGCTCTGGTCTTTGAGCAGGAGCTTCTTCAGCCGTCCAACGTTGACATGGATTTCGTTGATGAGATCGCCGCGGCGCTTGGCAAGTGTCTACATTTTTAAAGTATCTAACAATAAGATCCAGATGTCAATGGGAAGTTCACTTACAAGTATCACTCTCTACATCGAAGTCAATGAGAGAAAAACGAACCAAATAATGGTTCAGACGTATAAGGAACTAACCTCTATCTCATTGCCGGATTCGAGGTTGTAGAAGAGCAGAGCACCGGAGACGGAGTACGCGAACAAAACAAGAACCATGACGATACGACGGACGACGGCAAAGCGCCGCTGCGAATTGAAGAAGTCGAGATGCTCCAATTTATCTGAATATTCGTCATTTCGAGGACGTCTTATGGGAAAACTGACCACGTCGCAGTTGGATTGCCGGCGGCACCGCATTGGACACGGCGAGAATGGAACTGAAAGAGTTTTTTTTCAAAATCCACGAATAAGTGTGTCCAGACATGTCTATTATGCAGCACGTCAAGCCGCACGTGAAGAGAAAGATCGAAAGCTTGTCTTTAGACCAGATAGGGGGGTTTGTAGTGTCTGCTTACAATGGAATGACGGCTGCAGCCCCATTGAGCACCGCGACTCCATTGGAAATTTCACCGCTCCTTTCGACTGAAATAGCTCGCTGAAGAGAATCCATCGTAGTTCTGAAGGACCATTTGCATGACTTTTACCAGTGAATTGGAAGAAAGATAGAGTACTAGATGTGAGCACCAGCTCACTCCTCACGTGGACATTTATATCATAGGAGCAGTTTTCCCGTCAACAATACAAGCTTTTACCGTCCATCCTGACTAGTCTCGTCCCATCATAGTCAAACGCACGTCTACATCGATGGATCAGAGGCCAAAGTGACGTGAGGTGCTGGATGAATAGGGGCGTGCACAAATTATGTGTTTACCCTCCATCGGGCTTCAACAGCTTGGCCTATCTTTCCGCCTTCGAACAGTCAGAGTTCAAAGGCTGCAAACGACAACTTCCATATGGAGATTCTATTTAATGTCGGCGGAAAAATGGTTCCAGACAGTATGCTCATCGCCCTCTGGCAAAATAAGCTGTTAATCAGCCAAAACCACAACCACTAGCCCCCGCAATGCTCGTATTGCCGCCGGTAACGTTTGTTCCGCCGACAATCAAACACATCGTTTGGTAGCAGCAATGTTGACCACTGTGATTATCGATCCCTTTGTGGATTATTTGCAAAATTGTATATCACAGCGTAGAGTGAAATGTGTACCAGAGTATTGCTCAGTAAACTTTTTGACGTGCGAAGCGAAGTTTGGTCTCTTCATTCTCAGATTTTGCATAATATGCAACATCTGCAATATTTGTACGTTGGACACAAGCGCCACTGTTATCATCCAGAGAAAACACGAGGGCAAGGAATCATCTGTGACAGGTGTCACCCTTTTATTGCACTCCTCCTGGGTAGTCAGAGTCGAGGCACACTTTTTGGCTCAGTTTCACTGGCCATAGTACGGAAGGTGGAGCAGCTCCATTTTGAATCTTGCATCCTTTGCTTCTTATCGATAACATGATGATACATGTAGAGATAATGGGAAAACACGAGAACGAGACGACGAGAGAGCGAAAATATACGAAAAGTCTGATAAACGACAGCAGGGGAGAATGTAGATAAGAAGGAGAGGGCGACCATCCAGATCTTGTCTCCATTAGTACTAGAGACAATACTGCGGGTTCTATATTTGGCCAGTCGGCAAAGGTTTTGGGTTGAATTAATATTACGTTCCAATCTCTCTCACCTTCCGGAATCTTTGGAATGCCGAATTAGAAATTAGGAAATTTTCAGGAACAACAACAGCAATGCTTCTCCTGATCCTCGTTCCAATCCTCATCATTTCCTTCATCTTCTTACGCTTATTCGGCTACTTTATCTGGCTCTGTATAAAATCGCGGTATCTCCCTGGTCCAGAGTGCAACTCATTCTTCTTTGGCAACTTCTTGCAGACTCCGAAGACGCCTACAGGTATTTGTTTCATTTATGAGAATTTAAATATTGACGTGTTGTAGAAGCAGTGAAATATCTCCAGCGCGAAGCTGTTAAGCTCCGTGCTGCGGGTGAAAATTTGATTCGCGTCCGCGGCTTCTGCTTTTACGTCGTGATGCCACTGGATGGAGAGGGACTCCGAGTACGTACTAAAGTTCAACTTTATCAAAGTCAGCATAAGAAACGATCCAAAAAAACCTGGTTCAACTTTATCAAAGTCAGCATAAGAAACGATCCAAAAAAACCTGCACACACTACAACTCTTTCTTTCCGTGTTCGAAAAGAGTTGCGATGTTCCCCAACCTCTTCGTACTTTCAACATGAACACATTCAAATCATTCAACTGTTTGTTCATTTAGCCCCTACTTAACTCATCCGAGGAGATCACGAAGGCTCAGAATTATGAAATCATGAAGCCGTGGATCGGGGAAGGCCTGCTGACCAGGTTGTCCTTTCATTCAATGATGATCGAATAAGATGTGTTTGGAACAAAGAATACCGCTGTTAGGTGTTTTATGTGTGCTAAAAATATACAACAGATGTAGAGATTGAACTTTATTCGCTCGGTGATCCTCCCCACGTGTCTCTCATTGTTGCTTGTTCTTATCAGCACTGGTTCAAAATGGCACGGGCGTCGCCGTCTCCTCACCCCCGCATTCCACTACACCATTCTCCAGGGCAACGCCGAGCTCGTCGACAACCACGCAAGGGTGGGAACAGAAATTGTTTCTTACATACAGAAAATATACTCAATAACTTTTTCCGTTCAGAATGTAATCAGGGGATATGCGGGGATTAGGATACAGAACAATGCGTTCGATTTTGACCTTTTTCGATTCTTTTCATCATGTACAATCAAAGAAACCTTCGATCAGTCTGAAAATTCCGCACATCCAAGGGGCTCTTGTACGATAAAAGAAATGTGTGGACATTGGACTATAAGATACTCTTTGAGATCCTCCTCGACATCATCTCCGAGCAGCAGCATGGCGTTGTCGATATCTACGAGCTCCTTCGTCTGTGCTCACTGGACGTCATCTGTGGTTTGATTCCTTCTTCTCAAAAGTTCTAACAGTATACGTGTGCAGACACCGCCATGTCGTACGACCTCGATGCCCAGCGCAACCCTGACCAGACTTATATCAAAGCGGTTAGGAACTTGCCTTTTTCGAAACTTCTCTTCCTCAGGTCGCCGAGTTCAACCACATTGCTTCCATGTGCACTGTCGATCCCCGACTCTACCTAGTACTTGGACTGTGAGTAGCTAAACATGTGTATTTTGAACTCAAATGCATCTATCAGTGGTTTCGGCTACGCTCAGCGATACAAGGAACTCCAGCACATCCTTACCGCCTTTACAACTAGGGTCAGTACCGCGTTATCTTTACTCACGTCATCACATTACAAAAGATCAGTTCAGATCATCATGGAGCGCATTGCTGATTATAACGTCGAAGAAATCAAGCCAGGAAGGAAGGTGATTATAGCATGGAGTTTTGTTTTGGCACCTGGAAAAGGAGCAGTGAAAGACGAGCATCAATAAGCGTTAATTCAGGCTTTCCTCGATATCATGATCGCCCAGCGAGTCGAGAGCGGAATGACGATAGAAGATATTCGTGAAGAGGTTGACACCTTCATGTTCGCAGGTACGATTTCGAAGCCCACCAATCTAAACAGCTAAACATAACACGTGCATTAGAGAAAGAACATATGCATTTGGTATTGAGAGAATAAACTCTCAGGGCACGACACTACGTCCTCCGCAATGTCTTGGTTCCTGTGGTGCATGGCGACGAATCCGGAGATACAGTCGAGAGTGCGCGAAGAGGTGACTGAGCTTTGGTGATCATTAAGTTTGTGATACACCCGCAGATCGACGAAATCTTCGAGCACTCCGCCGATCGCAGCTGCACCATGGCGGACATCGGGCGAATGGAGTACTTTGATCGGTGGGTGGTTTCTTTCATCTTCGTCCTCCCTTCGAGAGGAAATGCTCGTGAAGAACCTGAAGATCCTGGGTTCACCGCCAGGAGTCTTGGCCGTAGATCATGGCCCCCACACACCTTTATCATACTAGTTTAATCCTTCAATAACTCATCTTGCCACCCAACCTTGCGGTGCCGTTCAATGCATATCTTCATAGCAGCAGTATGGATGAAAACAAAAAAAAAAGCTCAGCATGATGTAGACTTGCTGTGCGGATCACAAACTTGCAATTTTGGAATTTGGATGGCATCATGATAGGTCTTTCAGGTGCATCAAAGAGTCGCTGCGCCTGTTCAGTCCTGCTCCTTCGGTCGGTCGAGTCCTGCTGAACGATCTGACCATTGGAAAGCATGTTGTCCCTGCTGGATCCAATATCTTTATTACTCCCGCTCTTATCCATAATAATGATCAGGTAAATTGAGGCCCTTAAATTTTGTATCAATTCGTACAGGTGTACAAAGACGTCCGCAAGTTTGACCCGGATCGTTTCCTGCCAGAGAACGTTGCTGCTCGCCGACCCTTCGATTACATTCCATTTTCGGCCGGTGCACGCAATTGCATTGGTAAGATAAGGACATTTGTGATGCAGAAGGGCTACCAGGCTCGGTCCATATCATCACTTTACTGCGCGACGTAGCAGGTTATTGCAGGCCAAAAGTTCGCGCTGATCGAGATGAAGGTTATCATTTCGTGGGTTTTGCGGCGTTTCACGCTCACTTCTACTCGGGAACAGGTAAGACAGACCCGTTTATGAGGCTCACCGCACCGCAAAGAGATTACCAACTTCTTTCACAGATATATAGTAGTGAGCCGATTTCCTGCATTGGAACAAGTTGAGATGCTTTTAATGGCAAAACCCCAATTCCTTACCAAAATGCGGGGAGACGCTTCCTAATCTGGTTACAACGAATGGGACGAGACGCTCGATTCAGGACGACATCACCGCTGTCCCCGAAGTCGTTCTTCGACCTGCCGGAGAGCTCCCGATCACTTTCCACGCTCGCACTTGAGAAATGTAAAATAAACATTTTATTCACAAGAACAGACTTCAGCACGACCTTGTTATGGGGATACACATAGGCATCAGGGCCTACAGTCCAATTCGGGGAGAGGGAGACAACGGTTCAACCAGAATGGGGAAATATCAAAGAGTAAAGTGGAAGTACGAGTCTCCCCTCCTCCCTGCCCTCACTCGATGAACTGCTGAGCTCCGAGTTGGACCCGATAAGCGCCAGTTCACCCGAGAAGAACAAGGAGAAAGGTCTATATATGAGTCAAATATTTATCAACGCGCATTACCGCGGATTTAATAGAAGGGTTCAGCTACAATGGGTGTCTATCTACGAGTGAAATGAATCTTACTGTTTCCCCCC
>JACMIG010003906.1:0-11270 GCA_014805385.1 Levipalatum texanum
GCCCCGTCCGGCGGATACGCCGTCGCCGGAGGACCCATCGGAGGAGGATTCGCCCCCCAGGTATACGGTAGCTTTGGGCGGGCGTGGGTACGGTAGCTTTTGGCAGTCTTGGATACGGTAGCATTGGGCAGCCCTTACAAATCTGACCTTTCCAGCCCGCCTTCGGAGGAGCCCCCGCCGGTGGCTACGCCGCCCCCCAGGCCGCTCCCCAGTACGCTCCCGTCCAGGTATGCTGGCCCGGCGAACTCGCATCTGACCCATCGGACTCGCTCTGGTTCGAATTGAAAGTACGGTACTCTTACAGGCCGCTCCCCAGCAGCAGTTCGCCCCCGCCGGAGGATACGCCGCCCCCGTCCAGGTAACCATCTGACAGGTCGGACTCGATCTGGCCCAACGGACTCGCTCTGACCGAGCGGAACCACTCTGGCCCAAGGAACAACGAATCAGTACGATACCCCTTGCAGGCCGCTCCCCAGCAGCAGTTCGCCCCCGCCCCCGTCGGAGGATACGCTGCCCCCGTCCAGGTACGTATCTGACCCATCGGACTCACTCTGACCCATCTGGCCTCGAATGGTACATACGGTAACTTTCAGGGCGCTCCCCAGGTCCAGTACGGAGCCCCCGCTCCCCTCGGAGGCAACTCCTACGCCGGCAGGAAGTAGAGAGGAATCAGTTTACGATTCCCTCGAACCGCCCCAAGGACACGAGCTTTACTGTAGGATGATAGCGACCATGTCTGTACAAAAATGCCGATTACATAAAGAATTGGTTCAAATTATCTTGCCTCTTCGCAATGACAACGAGCACAAAGAGATAGTGAAAGCATCTCTCCCAGCATCTCGGAGGCATTCCTGTTTTTTTTCAAGAGGGTTGTGGAACAATTGCGTGGGCTGACAACAAGCTTATTCTCCTATTCTCCAAGTGCTCGTCCAGAGCTCAGAGCTCACGTTTGGGCGAATTAGCGATCAAGGACTATCTCTAGCAACTGAGGGAGTTTTAACGGAATCTAGTCCGAATTTCATTGTTTGATTCGCGGCGGATAGTACCGTCTATTGTCTCACTTTATGACAATAAGAGCACGCAGGGTTGAATTGTCCTCGAATGTTCGTGGTAAGTGTTTCAGTGGCAGAGCAATCTACTGGTGGTAGATCGGCACTTGGAACATCTCATCCAAGGCTGCCCAACTTGGTGTTGAACTTTACCCCTTCAAGCAGTCACGTCTCGTCAGGATGCAACAATTTGAATAGATGCGGATAAACGCCAAATACGACGGACTTCGCTGCTTTCACAAGGCCATCCGCTCCTCGGGGTCAGAAACGGTAGATCAACAACTCGAATTCTCTACTTTTTGGTGCTCGACAATAGAGAAGGAGAACGGGGATGGTGCATGGGGATTTGCAGCCACCCGTGAGAGGGTGGGACATGCGTCTATGCGAGAGTCTACGTTTAATCAGTAATATATTCATTGATAAAGTCTACTGGATGTAGGGGAAAAGTCAACAAGAAGCAATCAAGAATTGCGCTCGCTCACATTTGCAAACTCATGAAAATTTTAACGCTGTTTATTGCTTCCATTGATGTGCAACGTTTCCATTTTTGTACTTGTCAGTTTTTCCCTTCATTGGCATATAATAAATACTGGTTATATACAATGAAAAAATGGTGAATCTACAAAAAGGATGATGGAGATGCATGTATCTTCAAAACCGTTGATTAGGTTTTGATGGACGTGAATTAGCACAAAATTATGTTTCAAATCGCGAATTGGCCAAAGGCAATGTCATTTTTATGGCTTTTCTTATGTATTTCGTTAATGTTTATGATTCCATTTCAGAGCCTCGCCGTCGTTCCCTCGATCTCCGTCGTCGCGTGTGATAAGAAGAAATGCTGAGTGCCGTTGGCCTCGTCGCCGCCCGCGCTGCCTGCGCGAGCCGTCTCGTTTCTTGTGAGTATATTCAGCAGTTGATTCATAAATAAAATCATTTTCAAGATGGCAACATAATTTTTTCGTTGCAGTTTCCGCCGCTCGCTTCGTTGCCATCGCACGTCCACTCGCAGCCGACGCCGGATCACACCGCTATTGTGGGCACTTCTTATTTCTTTACTTCTTATTTTTTCAGTGCATAAAGGAGTGGTACTTCACAGGTAGCGCCCAAAAAAGTTTCCTTTACCGAAAAAGACGAAATGAGGGATAAAAATACTCGCTGAGCAGTAGTTACCATCCGCGACCTTTCTGCACCGTCCATTGGTTTTCTAATCGAAATTGTCTATGCGTTGCTTCTCTTCTTCAGTCGGAATTGGCAAGCGAAAAGACTTTATACACCGAAATATTTTGCAGTCTCATCAGCTCCGCTCGGTTCACAGTCGCCGCAGCTCGCGCTCAGCTACACGTGCAAAGTGTGCGGGACGAAGCAGGTAATGATTATGAATATCATTTTGTGAAAGGCGGGCAAATAAATACAGTCAAATAAACCGTATCAAGAAGGAGCGGCAATATTCAAGTAGAATCTTTGAACTTGGAATGCCTCCGGGATGTGTTATTTTTCGATCAACTGCAATCATATATGTGCAACGAATAAGATGTATTATTTAGGGCCCGAAAACTTTCTCCCGAAAGTCGTACGAGAGCGGCGTCGTCATCGTTACATGCAGTGATCTATATTTTCTTTTCGATTATATTTAGCGATTTTAATTATTTATATTATTTACCAATTTCCAGCTGGCTGCTCCAACCACCACATTATCGCGGACAACCTCGGCTGGTTCTCCGATCTTGAAGTGCGTAATACATTTTTATATGATTAAAATCAACTAAAATAATTAAATTATAATTGTCATTCCAAAATTCCAGGGCAAGAAGAACATCGAGGAGATCCTGAAGGAGAAGGGCGAAGAAGTTCGGCGAGGGGTGGAAGTGAGTCTTTTCTCGACATTTATCCCTATTCCCCTCAACCAAATTTATTTAATTCCAAAGTATATTTAATTTCGAGGCGGATTTATTTAATTCCAAAGAATTCTGTGAATTTCATCAACTCGTACAATGAATGCCGAAAACTTCGGTTACATGGGTTTCTTGCAGATCGTTTGATCGGGCCGAGTATCGGACGAAATCACGGGTTTGTGCCGATTTGGACTGCTCGCGATGGTTTGCGGCTCGCGTCCGAAGAAGCTCGACGCACTCTCCTCCTACTGCCCCCCTCGATCCCTGCTCATATCAAGGCACTTTTTTTCTTACTTGTTTGCCAGCTCTTTACGAGTACGGACATTATAAAATCCAATTATATTTATTGTCATCGGAAAACACCTGGAAACATGAGATCTGGCAATATCTACTCGCAAATGCACGTGTCATGGGATACAATGTAATTATAGGCGTGAGAAGGAGTAAATTAAAATATTATGATCAGCGTCGCTTTGCGTATCACGTGCCGAGGGGAGACTGCGGATGATTGAAAAATTGGAAGCATTCTCCTCGGCTCATGCACGTAAACGCTGACTATAATTTTTTAGTTCCCCCGCTGATATTCCAGTGGTCACAAATCATACAGCTCCCGCAGCTCGATCAAGTCGTTCTTGTGAAGCTTCGGTCGTTTTTCGTAAAATCCCTGAAAATTCAATTTGCGATCGGATGTGACGTGTTACAGTAACCTGGTAATCCTCGGCCATCAGTGAGGGTGACGGAATGTGCGGCAGCCCGAGAGCGTGTCCGATTTCGTGAGCCAGCACCCACTCTAGGTTGCGACCCCGAGGTCCCCTAGAAATGGATATTTAACTGGAATAGTCGGGGTTACGGTAGTCAATTGCAAACTGAACTAATCAGGATGACTTACCATGGCTCATCGGCGTCCACATGAATCTCGCCTTTTCGTAATTCTGCGGGGAAGAAGGTGTGAGCAACCTGGAGCAAGATCTTTGATCTTTCCATCGTAAATAGTTTGTCAGAATTTTGCTCCAAAACAAACCTCGCCTCCCTGGCCGTCGAACGAATAATCATCACCATGCTCGCGAGAATAGAATTTTACCTAAAATATTTATATTAGAAATTCTTTGCGAGTTTGGAACCTTGATTGTCGTGTCGCCCGAAGCGGAGAAGAATTTTCCGGGCATCGCTTTGGACCATACCTGAAATTTGCTGATCTAATTAGAGAAGGGCGATTCCAAAAGTGAAACAATCGTTTTCATCACCCATGTAAAATCTATGAATTTTTTGCCAACGATTAAAGTGGACTAACAATGAAAGTTTAGACTCACCCGTACTGCATTGTGGAGGGCCCTCGAGACGTAGAGATACGTGTGAATCTTCTTTCCCGAACGAACGTATCGCTTTCGTTCGGGCGGATAGCGAGCTATGCTGTAGCTTACTCGACCGGGAAGAGTACCGAGTCCTGAAATTTTATTCTATAAATAAGCCTTGGGAACTATATAAGTGGGCTTACCGATAAATCCCGATGAAAAATGCGGAGATAACGCGAGCAGTAGCAATTGGAATCGGTGCATTTCTGAAAAAAATCTATTGTCGGGCACACGGAGCTTTCTCATTTCCACGCCTGGACAGTACCAAAGACGGACTGTGTGCACCCTACATTTACCTCTTCTAACCTCGTTTCATGGTGGACAGAATCACACGGGTCATGAAACGGTGCTCAAAGAGGTAGACCAAAACGTGCGCAGCCCGTCAATGATAATATCCGGGCGTGGGAATTAGAACGCTCCGGGTTCTCTACAATAAAATAACGTTGGGTGTGGTCGGTTCGAACGAACAGCACGCAACAATAACGCAAAAAGTGTCTCTTGCTCTTGTCTCCCTCCCATCTCTATGAGAGGGAGAGAAGGAACGGGTTCACATAAGAGGAACGCTTTCTCTATTCTACGCTCTCTCTACAGTGGAAGCCGGGTATCGATGCTCGAGAGACAAGGGAAACACAGGAGAGCCAGGACAGTTACAGAGAAAAGAATTCGAAAACGTGAGAAAAGCGTGTATCACTACAACATGGGGGTCGTTTTGGTAGTACTGCGCAATATTGTTGCCACTTTGGTGACCGCGCCTATGGCATGCACAGAGACGTCATATAGTACTGAAAACTGTAGAAGAAACTTCCAACTATTGTCGGCGGAATAAACGCTCCGGACAATACGCTGATCGCCTAGCGCTGTCTGTCACTCCACTGTTCTCTCGTTTCTCTAACCGCCAGACAACGATAGAACAGTGGAGAGAGATCGTAGGGCAATTAGCGTATTGTCCGGAACATGTATTCCGCGACAATATGATAATGAGTACGCCTAGAACTTGAGTGACAACTGAGAATATAGTCTAAAAAAATAGCGATAGTAGAATCAGAAACAAACCAGATACATTCACCTATTTTTATGAAAAAATGTAAAAGCATGGGCATGAGAATCAGAAGTAATGCAATTCCTCCTGACATGGTGACAAGCGGAAGTGTATTCCTTCCTGCAAATCACTAGCAGAACGGAAGTCGTCGCTTCCGCAATGATAGGGAGGAAAGTTAACCTATAGACGAGTTGTAGAGAGAGAGAGAGGAATGCTGCGCGGGGGCTAAAACATCAGTTATTCTACAGCGACGTGAACCGCCCTTTGTATTGCTCCTTATTTCCGGTGCCCCCCTTCGCTCGCCTGGGTGTCATTTAGGGTAATTGTCTATCATGGCAAGAGAATACTAGAAGGGAAGAGAGGAGAGAAGGGGAGACGAGTGTGACAGCTCTGTTACACCGCCGTGAACATACAAGGTGTGATGGAATGGAGTGCATTAGAAACAATGGCTCTCGCGGATATGACGAGCGGAAGCACGCCTATGACCAACAGAGAAGGTATTGCATGATTTATCAGGGAATTAAGCGAAAGACTCCTAACGCGAGAAAAACGAGCGGTGAAAACGGATGAGCAAGTTCACTGCAGGCGGGCTTGAAGGCTAGGAAAGTACAAAGTGGTCAGAATCCTGACCATCAGTGAGGAACATTTGATGATCTTTAATCTTTGCGTGAAACTTCATTAACGGGTAAATTCCTGCTATAACCAGAGCCATCGAGTGCCTTGCATAAAACCTTCCCCTTCCCCTTGCTCTCAACAAAAGCAAAATCACTGCGCAAGATATTCTCTTTATATTTTGAGATCACGACAGTGGGATAATAACATCGTTGCGCGATGTAATATCAGGACGCAAAGTTCGACTAGAAGGTGGTGTACACGTCATCGTCGACGCCGTCTCGTTTCATCCACCGTGGTTTGGTGGGGCGCGAGCGCTCGAGACGTACCATCTCCCTCTGAGGAGGAGGAGACACTGCCATCACGTCCGGAGTGGACTGGAAAATTTAGTGTAAATCAAACCGCTTGAAAAGTCCGAATATTGTCGGGAACCAGGGGACATTCTAATTCAGTACCATTGATTTAGATCCTCTAACCCCGTTGATGACTGACTGAATCACACGGGTCATAAAGAGGTAGATCAACAGAGCAGTCTGTCATTGGTAGCGTCTGATTGCGGGAATTCAAAAGTCTCGGGTGCTCGACAATACCTTGCGGCTACTCCTTTTGTCCGCGGACGGAATCGGCATCACCTCGTAAGGAGTGTATGACAACGCTGGAGGCTGCTCGCGCCGCTTCCTCCCCTGTAATTTATAAATATAATTCAATTTTCATGAATTACAAAATAATTCATTTTTTTTTAATTTTAAACATTTTTTCGGCTACCTTGAATCGGTCCCAGTCCCCGTGGTTGGAAGACGGACGTCGCTTAGCTGGAGAGGCCTGTAATTTTTTTATAAATACTTTTGAAAATTAGGTATTATTGAGAGTGATTTGACACAAGTAGGCATTCGTTTCATGTAAAATTTGCAGGGAAATTAGAAAGTCTTGGAATCTCAGCGATACCTTGCGGTTGGCCTTGTGGCGCGAGGGTTTCGGGCGAGGCATTGATTCGCTAGGAGGCGTCACCGGTGTCCGTTCGTCGCGCATCTCCTTTAATTTATCTATAAATAATTCTATTTTTGAATATTATTTTTCGAAAAGAAAGGTCTTATACACTTTTTCCAATATATTTTTCTCCAAAATATTATTTATTTTCCAAAAAAAATTACCGCCATATTTTTATCGATCGAATTATATTTTTTTTCAATTTTTACGTTCTCCTTGAATCTTGAGCCCTTGTCGGAGAGAGGCGAAGACGGCTCTTCAACCACTTCCTGTCGTCTTCGAGGAGGAGGAGGAGGTGAAGGCGCCTGTAATTTAAAAATATTTTTTATTTAAGAATATTTTAATGTTTATACATATTTCGATTTTAAAAAGAATGCATCACTACGGTTGCACAGTTGAACGCTTTTTGCCTGGTGAATGATATTGGCCATAGATAAACGACACAAGTCTGACACCGTGAAACGATTCTGACTCCGCGAACTACCGTACCCGTCTTTTCTTTCGGCGTGGCTTCCGGGGTCCCGCTGATGCAGAGGGTCGCGAGATGTCCGGAAGCGCCGTCGCTTTCTTGTTAGTCGGCGGCCGAGCAGTCTGAGAGTATTGATTGTTTGAGAAAATCGATCGGAAAATGGCATTGATCTTCCTCCCATGTTGGGTTCCCGACAATACCTTTAGCGATTTCTTCGCCTCCTCCTTCTGGCTTCCCTTCTGGCTTCTCTTGTGAGTTGCCAGCAGGCGCAAGTAGAGCAAGCTGGTAACTCCATTCAAGAGCACTCCGAGCGCAGCTACGGCCAAGATAGCATACAGAAAGAACTTGTTGAGGCACTGTAAGAATCCAGTACATGAGAGGATAGCGGTTATAGTATACGGTATACCTATTTAAAACAGAGTAATATTACGGTATGTTCGTACTTGAGAGATTAAAGTTTATTCAGTACAGTACCTACTGGAAGTACAGAAGGTAAAATATTCATGAGTTTCTAATCGCTGTTGGAGAGATGAAACAAATTCAACGGTCTTTGACAGGGGTTGGGATTATCGAAGATGCGAATGTTACAGTATTCCTGAATAAAATTGGAATCGTGCCAATAAATCATTCTACCAGTTACCACTAGCGAAGAGTCAGCTTCGCACTCTCTCAGCGCCGCTTGAGTCGATGTTTCGTTCCCTGCAAAATTGTTTGAGGTTCGGGATGATTATTGCAGAGATCATTGCAGAGATCAAAGAACAAGAAATGGAAGAAATGAACTGACCTCCTCCCATTGTGGACGAGTGAAGAGTGGATGAATGACTAAATTCGGCGAATGATGACAGTTTGAAACCAGACATTTCATCTTGGCAAAAATTCTTATTTCTTCGCTACAGGCTACGGTAGGATCTGAAACGGGAAAAACCAGCGTACTGTACCTCGCAGATAGAGCCCTGCTGAATTTTTCCTTGCTATATACCCGAATATTTACGCGATATATTGCCATCACGACAGTTTCACCACGTAGAAATAACACTTCTGGGAAAGAATCGCCGCTTCCTTCCACCTTCCTTTTGTCAGTGATAAACTGGAGATAACCCTGTTGGTCTCTTTGCGACATTTCATGGGTTACCATTGAAGAACGTCAAAGCGATCTCGAATGCATCATTTGTGCATGAAGAAACACGATGTTTAAAACGTGATGCATCCAAAATTATATTTGAGTTTTAAGATGAAAGCGATCTATTCCGTAAATTAGAATCCTATAGAACGGTAAATCGCAGACTGAACAGGTTACGGTGCACTGTCTAATTCAAACTGCTAAATTTAGCAGTCTTTTGCCGGTGGTACCTGCTGCTCCGTTTTCGTTTTCATTAAATTTATTCCGTTGTAATAACCATATTTACCACTTCAGATGTCGCGGGCAGTCAAAGAAGAAGCGAAGACGACCCTGGTATGCATCTTTCACCCATGCTTACTTTTAAAACTCGCTTGTAGCTCTTCATTTCAAGTCGTTTTGCCTAAATGCTTGTTAGATTTGCTCTAATATTGTATCGGACATATTCAATGCCGCTCAATTTCAGCTCCAGAAGGCGATGACGCCGATGCATCCGTGGCCCGACAAAGAGGAACTCCTCGATGTCCTCTACTGGGGGCGACAGGTAATTGTAATTTCTGTTAAACTGATATAATTATTTTATGAATTATGCTGAGAGTAATTTCAATCGGATCCCTCCTAAAACATCATTAATATCCTCGCATCAGATCTTCGCGCTGGTCATCGGAGTCGTTTTCGGACTCATTCCTGTATCCGGACTTCTCGGCATCCTCATGTAAGTTTTCCAATTTTTAAAGCATATTTATAAATGTGCTTTAAAGTAAAATATTAACAGAAAAAAAACTATTAAATTACAGCTACGCCGCTGTGTCGACGCTCCTCGGCCAGTACTACGTCGTCACCTTCCAGGGGGTTCGATTTTTTTTAAAAATAATTATTTATTTAATTCGCATATGTCTTCAGGTAGACGAGGATTCGGTCGGTGGCTTCTGGGAGCTGGCAAAGGTAGGGTTATTATTTGCTGTTATCGGGGTCATCTATCAGCAGTTAGTAAGAAGTAAAATTGGAAGGGTTCTGTAAACAAGAATGCTACCTCCGACGTTCTCTCACGTATGGTTTATCTTTAGGAAGGCTTCGGTACCGCCTTCGCGACGTTCCTCGTCGTGTGGATCACCGTGTACTCGGCGCTCAACTTCAACTAGGTTGTTGGATTTATCCGTTCCGCAGCTGACACACTGCCGCTTTCAAGTGGTAAATGCAGTAGTTCCATGTTCCATCGATCCCTTGAATTGATAGTCTTTCGCCCTTCAACCATTTTTACAGTTTATATTTATACATTTTACACCACCATCCTCCATGGAGTAATTTATTAAAGTTCCTAGGTATTTCCTTTTCCCATTGTGTTAGATTCAGTTGCTGTGATATATCGAATCCACGTTGTTGAGCTGTCCAGTTCTATCAAATGTTGCTAATTCTATTGAATTTCTCACCAGATTCAGGTGCATAAAATTTTTTCAGTCCATGCGCTGGCTTGCTGAAAAGAAGTTCGCAGCTGTTTAATATCTGATTTAAAGCACAATTATGTTATTTATTTACTATTTTATCTGCTTTTGCCGTACTCTGTCTAATGTTAAATTCGATTCCCGGCGGCACCCGCCCGATGAGGGGACTCGTCCTCTTCACGGCGTTGCTGCTCGGCTGGGCGTCAGAGGCAGGTATGCGGAGTAATGAATGTCTCGCATTGTCAGTCAATTTGTCTGGCAAACGGAATTATGGATGACACCGCCTACTGGTCCAGTGCGGAAGTATTTTCTGATCTGTCCGCGGAACTATCGTTTTGGATTGGTTACCTAATCCACCGGACTACGGTTGACCCTATGTACATCCTCCCTTTTGCAGATGCCTTGTCCGGTCTGGTGGTTCTGGTGTTGACGCCCGGCGACACGGCCTACGACCGGGGCGAAGCCGACGAGGCAGCGAAGGCTATACGGGCGGAGATTCCGGTGAGGACTGGGAAGGGATCAGCGTCTGAAAGGGTGACACCTGATTGGTCGCTCATTGTCAGAGATTCTATAGTATCAAGTCGATACAGTACAAGTAGAAAACGTATCTCCATGATACCAAAACCACACGCATTGATGTCACAAATCATGAGGAAGTAACGGAATTTGAGATATCAATTGATCCTTGGTGAGCAACGACAAAAAATGTAACAATGACTATTTGTTGTTGAAAAGTGATGGCTCGATAGACTAGGTAGAATCAGGCAGTGGCGATGTGGGAGGAAGGATTTTATATAAACTCGTTACTGTATTTATCTCATTTCTTTTTTTACCGGAACACCCTAAGGATACAGTCTAATGTTGAAAGCTAGGATGACATTTATTTACTGCCGAGATTAAAAACCCCGCCAATGACAGAAGACGCTCGCAAAGGCTTTCTAAATTATATTTTATCCTATACTAATCCTACCATCCCAATCGTGCACACGCTCGTGGAATCAACATTTTTACATCCTTACCATACCAGGAGTGAACTCTGAAGCTCAGCACGTACTAATTGAGTACGCTACCTCTAAACATCAAACCGTAGTTACGTTGCTGGACAAAACCTCGTGATTCTCTGTACCAACAACTCTTTATGTCACTGATTAGGATTGCCACGTCAACAAGCCTCCGGTTCGGTTTCACAAAATAACGAATTCAATCATTTCAGGATGCCGCCGTGGTCATCTCATCGCATGATCTCGGAGGAGTTGATGCGGCGTGGGGAGCACATGCCGTTTGGAATACCCTGCCACGGTATGGTCCTCG
>JACMIG010003907.1:0-11270 GCA_014805385.1 Levipalatum texanum
GCCACTTCTTGGCAAAATGCCAATCTTAATGGAGTGCATTTCTCCAGCAGTCGACGTATGGAAATGCGACATTTCGATACGTCGATGTCTGGAGAAATGCACTCCATTAAGATTGGCATTTTGCCAAGAAGTGACTGCCAGACCTTCTTTAATATCGCAATTTCAGAGGCACATGCTATCGCATGAATGAGGATAATGCGAATCGTCAAAGTAATGCTCACATTTTCATTTACCTTTAAAGAAGGACTCCGGGCACTTTTCGATTTTTCGTTTGCATTTGCATCTGATGGTGCTCGAAAAATGCTGTCGAATGATATAAAAATCAAACACCATAGATGATTCATTGATTTTTAAAGAGCAAAATTGCTTAATTGGTTTTTGGCACTGTGCCAAAATTGTTATTCGCGTAATTTGAACGTTTTATTACATTTCTGCTGTTTCGGGCTTTGCTTTCGAGTTTTTAAAAAAATAATCTAATAAACAAATCACAAAAAATGTAGATAATCATCGCGAAAAACGCGATTTATCACATTTGGCACCGTGCCAGAATTCATTTTATTTGGTCCCGCAACGATCGGGATTGACTTACTCTCCAAATTTTCTTGATGTCGCCATACATTATTATGTAGGACCTATGAACTAGACACATTTATCTTCACGTGATCAGAACACCCTGTACACAATAGTCGACGTCCTCCACCACAGCGGTGACGCGGTCGCGTAATACTCATGACGTCGAGATGACGGTTCTCCTGGCTGCAGAAAAAGACGAACAAATGGCTGCGCAATGTCACAAAAGTCAAAGATGTGCGATACGAAGCCGGAACGAGGAAAATGAACTGGGCTGTGAAGGTTGTGGGGATAGGAAATATGTAGGCGGGCTACGAACATGCTGGACTTGTCGCCGGATCCCTATCGCAGAAAGAAGACTTCAAGGAGCTGGATCGACGACTTCAAAGAAGTCATGGCCGACACTAACCTCTTGCATCTTGCCAGTCAATCCCCAATTAACTGCAATCAACGTTTTTCACTCCATCTTGTAAAGATGGTGAACGAGCGATAAACCATGTAAAGGTAAAGGTAAAGGTAAAGGTAAAGGTTCGTCCCTATCAGGCTTTCCAGAGGGTGGATCCTGGACGGCCAGGTTCCTCGAGAGCATTTCCCAACCGGCGTTGCTCAACCGTTTCTCCGGTGGTATTACCTGCGTGATCTAGTCACTTCCGATTCCCATTTCTGGCACCTCGGTGGGGTGGCCGCGGCCGGAATTGAACCGGTGATGGAATGTCTGGGAGGGTAGCCGTCTACCACTACACCAGTCTCGTGACATGAACGGATGCGAAAAAGGAGACCATTACGAATATCTTCTGATGTCCTGACTCTGCATAGATAGAACTGCAAAAATAGGAGAGCATCTATGAAGGATTTGGAGCTTAAAGGTAATGATGAATCTCCGTGGATTTATGCTTTCAAGCAAAAAAGTGCTGCTGTCTCATCGATATCTTTATGCCGCATTTTCGGGCTTCCATCCTATCAATTGGACTAAACCTTGCAGTCATGTGAATCCAGTTGATGTGCTCGACAGGCCGGAATAGGTTCTCTGGCAGTTTAAAAAAGGCGGCAAATTTAAATTAAGACCTGTCCATGTAAACTCTCGATCTTCTTACAAACTACAGTACCAACATATACTTTCGAAATTGTTGGCGGCTTGATGCGACAGCTGCGAATTTTCTCAGACAATTTGATACTTTGCACTCAACCAGTCCGGGAGTTTTGCGCATCCAGCTGAGTGAACGATGAGCCTTTCCTCTAGTCGAGTTCATATTGTTGCGAGGTCATCAGGTGATAATTATAATATGAGAATGTTGAGTCAAAGTGCGAAATAGCAAGGGAGTAGACAATGGAGCACTTCCAGTCAGTATTCTAGGGCCGTGGGAATTCGCCGTGGCTTCGTGCCCCGACAATAGCCGAGATCAACGCTTGTTGCGAGGTGATCGCTTGTTGAAGTCACAGAATCACGCGAAATGTCGCATAGATATGTATTCGTTTGGTGGTGACTTGATCACGCAGGTAATACCACCGGAGAGACAGTTGAGCAACGCCGTTTGGCAAATGCTCTCGAGTAACCTGGCCGTCCATGATCCACCCTCCCCATGATAGGGATGCACATGTAACTTTTTGAACTTCCGATGCCTCATTGAAGAATGAGGTCCAGCCCCTGAACAATTTGAATTGTCAATTTTCGTGCTAACACGACTGCGCTCATTCACAGATGTCATATAAAAATTATTGTGTGCTCGCTTTCTTTCATTGGACACATCTTTCTGCATCAGGTGAAACTCTCCAATTGATCTCAAGAGCTCAAGATACTCAGAGCAATTTTATTCAAAGTGCGAGGTCTTCGACTAATGAACTCTCGCTATCACTTAAAATCGCCAAGGCAGTTGAAGATACTCTCTTTCACTTTGCCACATCAACGATGGGCCCTCCCTCTCGGTCGCTGAAGCGACATGCCTGCGACGAATGCGGCAAGTGCTTCGCGTATCCGTCGGACGTTGTTGTAAGTATGCATATCCTCCGATACCACAATTACTCTTATTTAAGAGGCACAAACAAAGCCATACTGGTGAAAGGTACTTCAAATGCACTGAGTGTGGGAAGGGCTTCACAGCGGCGAGTAGTCTTGAGGTGAGTTGCTATATCTCCAAGGAAAATCAGAATTTGCTAGGTGTCTTCTTATGTGTATAGGTACCTAATACCTCGTAGTTAAAAAATAAATGAATGATAGTTTTGCAGGCTCACAATCGTATACACACAGGGGTTCAAATGCGATCACTGTGGCAAAAGCTTTTCATCGAAATCAGATCGCAACGTTGCTTTTTGACAACTTTAAGCGTTACACTACAATTCCTAGATGCATCTCCGAACACACACAGGAGAAAAACCTTTCACTTGCGACGAGTGTGGTAAGCGGTTCTTAAAGAGATCTAATCTTCTGGTGAGTTTTTTTTATCGTACATTGAATATCATACTGTAGCTGCACAAAAGAACTCATACTTGTGAGAAACCTTTCGAATGCAGCGAGTGCGGAAAATGCTTCTCCAACTCTTCGCATCACAGGGTCCCCCTCCAAGTCATGAACGGAAAGAAATAGTAATATTCAGGATCATTTCCGAGCACACATTGGTTTGAATTTGTACATCTGTCGAGTTTGTGACAAGGCATTCGTATCAGCAAGAAACCTCAAGGTAACTATCGATAACTTTATTCAATCATAGAGTATGGCTTGCACATTTGGTAATTACAGAACCACATACGAAAGCACACTGGAGAGAAGCCATACGAATGCGTGGAATGCGGAGCGAAGTTCAAGGATTAAAGTAGTCGCCGGGTAATCAGACTTATTGTTGGATTCGCTCGATATTTTTGCAAACCTGTGGACGATATGAATATGGACTTATGGCATAGAGCTATTTCAGATGCACATGAAGCTACATACTGGAGAAATCGCATACATCAAAGCCGCACGATTGCGTAGGAAGGACATTAAAGTCGATCTGGAAGTAGCAACAGGGAAAATCTGATCTCCATCCACATTGCTGAGAGTTCAACTACTTGTTGTGTCGTTGTGTTGAAGTAACATAAATTTTACCTACAACTTTACCGCCACATCTCCGACTCCACCTTACAACTGTCCTAGCATAACGAAATGAAATTATCTGTTGCGATCAGATCGTAACGATGCATGAAAACATCACATCGATTGATCAATTCAAGCAGATAGTTAAACATGAAAAGAGTAGTTTCCCAACGTCTTCGTTTCGAATGAAAAAACGAAACATTCTGCTCTTGAAGCTACAAAGGTCCTTCTTGTTGGTCTTCAAACTAACCGTATAAATTCGGAATACCTCACATACAATGTTTGTAGAAATCATTGTCATGTCGATTTGGCACGATGCCAATACAAACTACAGTTGGATGTTTCAAATTTCCCGCTGTTGCCTGAAACAGGGGATCTCTATAACTTTGTTTTTGGAGTTTTTCTGGCCTAAATTTTGGTTTTTGTGCATAAAAATTATGTTTTTCGTGAATCCCACGATGAGAGGAAGGTTATGGCATGGCTCGTTTGCCATGTTGGAAAGTCGGTTTACCCCTCCTTTAATTTACAAAAGCTTTGAATTCATCACTGATCGTACCGCAAAGACTGGACACAAGGTAAAAATGAGGAAGATAAAATTTGACCAACGGCCCCGCCCTCTCCACTGCTTCGTTCATGACGTTGAGAGGACGGTTCGAATGGCGACGTTCCTGGCTGAGATTCTGCGCGAAAGAGGAGTTTCACTCTCCAGACAATGGTAATGCTCCCTTCACTCCAACTACACTCACAAGTGCTTCAAGTACAAATATTGTATGAATTCCAGACCCGACGATTTTCCAGCAAACCGTGGGAACTCGCCGAGATTTCGGGTCGAGAATAGCCTGGATCGCGGCTTTGCTCGAAGTCTTTCAGTGGTGAACTTTCGCAATCACATGAATACGCTCAATAAGTCTGCGATATTCGTTTACTTTTCCTCTTCAACGATGAGCTCTCTATCTATGTCGCAGAACCGGCATACCTGTGACGAATGCGGCAAACGATTCAAAAGGCAGACGCACCTGGTGGTGATTTTGAATTTCCTCCAATAGAGAATATCACGATTTTGCAGATACACCACCGAATTCACACTGGAGAAAGACCCTTCACATGCAGCGAGTGTGAAAAGACCTTCACAACGGCCGATCAACTTGTGGTAAGTCTTGACCACAAACTATTTGACGCTCACAATTAATCCCGGCTCAATAGATTTACTGAATTGATCGATCCTTACGAAGATAGACTCGTATCTGTCTTTGCAGATACACAATCGTACTCACACAGGTGTGAAGCCGTTCAAATGCGCCGAATGCGGCAGTTGCTTTTCCAAAAAACAACATTTAGACGTTTGATTCCGCTTTCATGGAACCGTTTGGTATTTTTACTTTAGGGACACGCCAAAACACACACAGGGAAAAGTTTTTCGATTGCGATGTTTGTGGAAAGCGGTTCTCCCAAGTTTCTACTCTTCGTGTGAGCTTAAAGAAGGACTTCGGGCACTTTTGGACCCTCTCTTTTTAGTAGTTTAGTCGAAAGAGCTCGA
This sequence comes from Levipalatum texanum, assembly GCA_014805385.1. Lineage (NCBI taxonomy): Eukaryota > Metazoa > Nematoda > Chromadorea > Rhabditida > Diplogasteridae > Levipalatum > Levipalatum texanum. The sequence continues at coordinate 5,175 of JACMIG010003907.1, forward strand.
ATAAAGCTGTCGAATGATACCAAAATCATAATTCACATACGAAATTTTCACTATCTAATAAGCGAAACAAAAAGTTGGCACCATGCCAAGTTCAATGAAGTTCAATCCCGTTCGTTGCGGGACCAAATAAAATGAAATCTGGCACGGTGCCAAATGTGATAAATCGCGTTTTTCGCGATGATTAGCGACATTTTTATGATTTTTTTATTAGAGTATATTTTAAAAACTCGAAAGCATAGCCCAAAACTGCAGAAATGTAATAAAACGTTCAAATTAGGCGAATAAAAATTTTGGAACAGTGCCAAAACCAATAAAGCAATTTTGCTCTTTAAAATTCAAGGAAACATCTATGGTGTTTGATTTTTATATCATTCGACAGCATTTTTCGAGCACTATCTGATGCTCATGCAATCGACCTTTTTCGTGACCAAGCTAGCATCGAGGCGTGATTCCTCGAAGTCCACTGAGTACTAAAACACGAGCAAAAAATTTGGAAATGTTTGTTTCCCGGAGATATGGGGGTTCAGAGTGTGGGATGTCTCCGGGATGCCGCCGCAGGTTGTCGCCAAACACAGATTCTGTGTTTGGCGGCATCCCGGCGGCATCCCACACTTTGAACTCCCATATCTCCAAAAAAAATGATTTTCAGACTTTTTCCTTGTACTCAGTGGACTCTACGGAATCACGCCTCGGTGCCAGTTTGGTCACGAAAAAGGTCGATGCAGCTCTCCTTGAATTCCCTTGTCGTATTCTCCTTGATGTACTTATAGATGCACAAAAGAACTCACACCGGCGAAAAACCTTACAAATGTGAAGAGTGTGGCAAACGGTTCAATCAGATCTCAAATCTACGAGTGAGTTTAATTTTTGTCAATGTTCACTCTGACACTATAGTTGTACAGGCACCAAAGAACCAAAGAACTCACACTGGCGAAAAGCCATTCGAATGCGGCGAGTGCGGAAAATGTTTCATAACATCATCTCATTATATAGTTTTGCACCTATGTATTGAATATGAACAAATTTTGTTCTTTTCAGGAACATATGCACATGCATATTGGATTGAAAATGTACAAATGTCCGGTGTGTTGCAAGACATTCAGAAAACCGTATAGCCTCAGGGCATCGATCCCCCCAATTGATATTCCATTTATTTATTTTGACAGATCCACATTCGATTGCACGCCGGCGAAAAGCCGTACCAATGTTGCGAGTGTGGCAAATGCTTCGTCGACTCTTCGAGTCACAGGGTCGTGTAGTTCGAGTCGGGCGAACATTTAAAAAAAATTTCAGGATCACATGCGTGTGCACATCGGATCAAAAACGCACAAGTGTGAAGTGTGCAACAAGGCGTTCGTATTATCAAGCAATCTAAAGGTAAAAATATAAATCCACAGTTATTTTCTTCACATTTACAGGTCCACATGCGAACTCACACTGGGGACAATCCAATCGAATGCTTGGTATGCGGTATGAAGTTCTCGCATCATAATAGTTTCCGGGTAATCACCACGCACCATCGGTCCCATCTGATCAACCACTAATACGGTATTTTCAGGTCCACATTCGAACGCACACGGGAGAGAAGCCTTACGAATGCGTAGAATGTGGACAGAAATTTACGCAACATTCTAATCATCGAGTATTGATACTTATATTTTGATTAGTATCCTAAGGAGACCGTTCTTCAGGCTTCAATTTTGAGAACCTTATGGAGCCTATTTAGGTTCACATGAAGCTGCATACTGGAGAAAAACGGATCGGAGAAAGAAGCGTGCGCATGATGTGATTCTCGACCATGAATGATCAATTCTTCGCAAAGAAGATGTGTAGAATTGATAATAAATTTATTTTTAATTCGAACCGAACAAAACTATTGCTGTCTACTTACATACACGCAGCACATTGCCACTGAGCATTCAGGCTGCATGGCCTTATGTAATGGCGATGTTCGTTCGAAGACAGCCGCTCAATACAATAGAGTTATGAGTGGATAGATCAGCACCGGCCTCCAATGCTCCATCTTCCCCTTCCCCTTCCTGATGCCTTTCTTATTGTTAGACATTCTACTGGCATTGAGCACAGTTGACAAGGATTTTCATCCAAAACGAGCTTAAAAAACTGGCGAATTCAAGTTTAGCTACAGTTCGAAATGGCGAATTGGCGCGAGCGCAACTACTGAACTCTCGGGATTGCGAAAATACGCTCATGAGCCATTTTTGATATTCGTAGCCACTGCAGTGCCTGCGATGAGCCATCTCCGAAAGAACATTAAACGTCATGAGTGCGGCGAATGCGGTAACCGCTTCTCAACACCATCAGACTTAATTGTGAGTTTGAAATGTGCACAATCTTAAGAAATTTCGAGTTCATATAGATTCACAAACGAATTCATACGGGTGAAACGCCCTTTACATGCAAGGAGTGTGGTAAAATCTTCACCCGGAACGGCGACCTTACGGTAAATAGAATGGCTCGGTCATTTGAGGCATAATACAAAGGTTAAGTGACCATAGTTGTGGTCGCATGTTTGCTCAATGCACTGCTTTATAAAGGAGTGGGAACAAGATAACGATGTTGTCCGGTATTAAAGAGATGAGGAGGCTACGCGCGAACTACTCAGCTCTAAGCCGCGTAATAAATGTAATCAAGGCGCCAAAGATCACAATTACGCTGCATAGCGCCGAGTAGTTCGCGCGTCGCCTCCGCATCACTTTAGTGCCCTACAATACATAAAACAGGCGGTGTCATTTGAGGGTGCGAAGCACTGCGAACCATAGAAACATTTCCTATAGCTGACAAATTGCATTGTGTAAAATGTATAGTTTCAGTTGTAGTTGCATTCACAAAACATAGACGTTTTGCAGAGGCACTGTCGAACTCACACAGGAGAGAAGCGGTTCAAATGCGACGACTGTGGCAAACGTTTTTCACTGAAAGCAGATCGCGATGTTGGTTTTGGGCAATAATATGCGCTCAGAGCTCTCTATGACATCAGGTGCATCACAGAGCCCACACGGGTGAAAAGCCATACAATTGCAACGAATGTGGAAAGCGGTTCTCCCAAAGTACTCATCTTCGTGTGAGCTTCACTTCCCTGTCCTTGATTGAAATATATTTAGACGCATGAAAGAACTCATACCGGCGAAAGGCCATATCAATGCTGCGAGTGTGGCAAAACCTTTGTCACATCATCGCATCACAAGGTATCAAATCTCGATTCGAGCAAATTGTAAAGTATCAGGTTCACATGCACACGCATATGGGATTGAAAATGTACCAATGTCCAGTGTGCGAAAAGACATCCGGAATACAAAATGATCTAAAGGCATCTATCTATCCCATTTCATCAGCCCTAAAGTATGGAATTTACAGATTCATATCCGATTGCACACTGGCGAGAAGCCGTATGAATGTGTGGAACGTGGAATGAATTTTGCGCAACATCCTCATCTCCGGGTATCCGACTTTATCGAATTGTTGAACAATGCTTATTCAGAGACACATGAAGCTGCATACTGGAGAGTATCTGCGTGACCATAAGGCACCGACCAATATATTCATTCATTAATTTTTAATAAACAGGGTCACATCCGAACCCACACCGGAGACAATCCATTCGAATGCGTGGAATGCGGAACAAAGTTTACCCGTAGTAACAACCTCCAGGTATCTTATATTACCGATGTAGTTAATGAATTTGATTCAGAGGCACATAATGCTGCACATTGGACAAAAACAAATTTGAGAGTGCTGGATATCTGGTTTTCCTGGTCGCGAACATCTCCTGTTTTATCCAATAATGATAAAAAGACTGTTAATGCTTGAATATTGCTGCATGGTTTTTAATGAAAAAAGTTTTTTTATTGCGACGTTTGTTGACTAGATGAGGTTTTCGCTGATGTATCGATAAATTTTCATCTATATCTGATCAAGAACCGCGTCTTAGACTTTCAGATTCCTGTACATCCACTGACAAGGGAACCATTTCACCTTAAAGGGGGGCTCACCCCACCCAGCGATGACCACAAAAATCACGAAAACACCTTTACAAAAAGTGACAAGAAGTCATTATAGAACATCCATTTTGTTTTCTGGCATCGTGCAAAGACAGCGCGCAGTTTAACTTTCTGCTCTACAGTATCCACGAGTCAAATTTTGAATTCGCGCGCTAAACCCTGAGGGTCAATCAACATTAAACGTTGATTATCTTCATACTATATTGTTTCTATTTGAAGTGTTTTATATCATTCGATAGCATTTTTAACGCCACATAAGCTCCTCTAGAGTGTTCATGCAAGTTGGAGGGTGAGGTGAGCCCTCCTTTAAGGAGGCCGATCCATGCAAGCGATGGCGCAAAATGAAGGTCTGGTCGAGTTCATCAAAATGGCTGGTGGACAGAGAGACTACCATCGTCTGCAAAGACCGATCTTTTTTCTGTCTTTTAAACAATGCATGCATACTTTGCACGGTCACAGCACTTGCGGAGTTCGTTTGTACGTTCGAGAGAGTTCGAGTCGAGGTGCGAGTGCTGCGAGGGCAGCACTCTCGTGTCTGTCATTCGGAGACAATCGTTCACTCAGCAACATTAACGATGGGCCCTCCGCCCCTGTTGCTGAAACGTCATGCTTGTGATGAATGCGACAAAGGGTTCTTATCACCATCGCTCCTAGTGGTACGATTGAATGTCCCCCAATGCCAAACTCTCTCTTCTTTAAGAGGCATATGAGAAGTCATATAGGGGAAAGGTTGTTCACGTGCAACGAGTGTGGCAAGGCCTTCACAACAGCTAACAATCTCGAGGTGAGCGTTAACATTAAACATTCCAATGCTCTAATTGTTCATCTCAAAAAAGATTCAGACGAAGATCCGCAAAAGAGAAGAGGAAAAGGCTAAAACTGAAAAGGCACCTGCTAGTTGATTTTTCACCCTTCTTTTTCTGGCAGTGCACATTTGAAACGAACATTCAAAATGTAATCAGTGGAGAACCCGTTTGGCACGACCAGGAATGTGGTGATGACAATCGACTTTTAAACATTCTTAGATGCACCACCGTACTCACACGGGAGAGAAGCCGTTCAAATGCGATCAATGTGACAAACGATTTTCAAGAAAAGCAGATCGCGACGTAATTTTTAGACAGTTGCATTCGTTTAAAATATTCATCATCAGATTCACATCAGAACACACACAGGAGAAAAGCCTTTCAAATGTAACGAGTGTGGAATGCGTTTCTCTCGCAATTCCAATCTTCGTGTGAGTTTATTCCTTTGGGTTTCCATAATGCATTTATAGGCGCACGAAAGAATTCACACCGGCCAAAAGCCATACGAATGCTTCGAGTGCGGCAAATGCTTCTCAACGACCATGCATCACAAGGTAATACTGGTTCCCCTGCTATTAACAAACTGCAACGTCTGTAAATTTTTATATTTTTTGGTGAGAAACTTTGATCTACGGGTAGACTGAGGTAGACAAGGTTCGAGTGTCGCAAACTGAGCGCATACTGTATGCCCCGCTGAGCGCGCCGTTCATACGGAGTGTATTGACAGTTTGAGTATTTTTATAATTAATTTTTACTGCCATGTTTACTGCAGTTTACAGCCAATCGGAATGTTGCTGCTTGTCCTTCTTTAAATAGTCAATAATTTGACAGATCCATCTTCGAACGCACACTGGAGAGAAGCCGTATGAATGCATGGAATGTGGAATGAAATTTGCGCGAATTCATCATCATTACGTATGCTTAATTTTCCCACCACTCTTTTTTTAGAATTGCAGGCCCACAGACGAACGCACACAGGGGAGAAGCCATTCGAATGCATCGAATGCGGCATGAAGCTAGCTCGTCAGAGTAGTCGCACGGTAATCGCATATTCTGTCAGAGTCCATAAGATCCTCATGTGTTTCCTAGAGTGAGATCTCCTACTCTGATGTCTGCTAGTTCGATAATTCGACTTCTTATTTATAGGCAAACTAGCGGAGCTTCGCTCCGCTAGGCAACGGGCGGGCTTCGCCCGCCCGTGGTTAGGGGTCGCGTTGCGGCGCTTCGCGGGGGATAATGAGACGTTTGATGCTCAGCTGCGCTTCGCGCCC
>JACMIG010003910.1:0-11260 GCA_014805385.1 Levipalatum texanum
CTAGCTGGCCACCAATGCCACCTAGCCAGGGGTCCAAAGTGGGCCAATTATTTTTTTGACCTCCCCAACAAATTCCAATACTAAAAGTATGGGGTCATCTGTAGCACCTGGGACCGATGCTTTGGACCCATGATACCCGTATCATGGTTCAAACTCGGTAAATGAACTTGAGCGGAATGGGCTAAAAAAAGTGTCGCCATCAGTATAAAATGACTTCTAAAGACGTTTTTGAGCATTTGCAAGAAAAAAATTTTCCCCATTTTTTTGAGGTAAGGGGGGACCTCATGAAGATCATGGTCCTAAAATCGACTTTTGAAAGTTGCCCCGGAAATTTCGAACTTTGTGGTTTTTCGTTGTTTTTACTCATTTTACGTTCATTATTTGGTAATTTCCGGTAACTTTCAGAAAGTCGAGTTTAGGACCATGATGCCGGGTTCATGGATTTAAAAACCTTCATGAGGTCCCCCCTTACCTCAAAAAAGTGGGTAAAATCTTTTTTTTGCAAATGCTCAAAAACGTCTTTAAACATCATTTTATACCGATGGGAACGCTTTTTTTAGCCCATTCCGCTCAAGTTCATATTCCGAGTTTGGACCATGATACGGGTATCATGGGTCCAATCCATCGGTCCTCAACGCTACCGATGACCCCATACTTTTAGTATTGGAATATGTTGGGGAGGTCAAAAAAATAATTAGCCCACTTTGGACCCCTGACTAGGTGGCAATGGTGGCCAGCAAGATGTGAAAATAGATCGAAAATTCACATTTAGCGAGTTTTTATAATTTTTCCCGAAGTGTACGTCCGACCGACTTAGGCGAAATTTATCAGCTCAACATCAGGGTGAAATTGCAAAAAAAAAGTCGGGATACTTTTTCCATATATCCGAGAAAACATTAAGCGAATATTTTTCACTCATTCTCCTGAAAATCTGCGCCCATAATCCCCCATGGTACATTTTGGGGCAATTTTTGGAGAACTCGTCGTCAGCTTTGTAATGAGCATAAAAACTCCCAAATTGGTTGAAGGGTTGTTGAGATATGGGCAAAAATAGGTTAAGACTTCATTTTTTTAGCGAAAAGTACAGTGTCTTCGAGCAGGCACAGCTACGACATCCGTGGTCGAAATTGGCCACTCTAAATTTTTTTCATCTTTCCTACACCTGACGTACTTCTAACCAGAATATGAGCCCCAGCGGAAAAGAAAAGTTGGCCAGTGCCGCTACTTTGCAAAACTGCTCGATCCTTACGCGGACGGACTCATATCTTTTTAAAATAAATATGTGAATACCTGCAAACGATGGTGTAGAGGTATACGAACTGAAAAGAAAGCAGGATAGTTGTGGCGAGGAAGAGGAAGAAGAATAGAATGCATCCAATTGTTCCGACGGCAATCGGCTTTTCCAGAGTCCGAAGGCCGATTGCCAACGGGCCGATGTTATTGATCCCGATTGCCTGGGAAAATCCCCACTTGGACTTCAAGCTGGATCTACCGGCTCGATGAAGTAGTGATTGAGGGATATGGCAATATCCAGGGTGGCGAAACCAGCGAGGAGATAGCTATAGCGCGCGACGACTTTACTCTTGGTTGTGAGGACGATGAAGAGAAGGACGGAATTGGCGAGCAGAGAAAGAGCAGTTGTCCCGTCCACAACGACACTTCGAAAGCTTCGAAAATTCATTCACGTACTGTGAGAGATGCGTTGGTGGAACTTGTCGTTTTCAAAGATATATGATTTCTGTCGCGTACAATTTCAGCGCCATTTGTGAGCTATATTGATGACATGTTCCAGGAAAAAAGCGTTGAACGATGCTCGCTAGCACAACAAACGGCTCATATGAAGATGCAGTCACAGCTCATTTATTCCTATCGCCAATCTCCATCAATGATCTCTATACGAAGGCATCTTATGTATACTAGTGCCAGCGTATTTCTCTTGGCGGTGTTTTACTTCATCGGATTCTTATATGAATTCAACCAAACCCCAAATTTACTTAATTCTATCGACCTTTTATTTCGTGTTTTATACGCTTTTTGACTGTATAACACGAAGTACATATTACGAATTGTGAGATTCCCATGCTTGCTGAATATTAATCGTATTGGCCGTAGGAAATCCGAGAACTCTGTAATATATCCGCCTAACGCAGGAGCGATATCTAAAATGGCACAGGTACTTAAATGGTCAAAACTGGGATCAATCCTGACTTACGGCGAAATGCAGGCGATGACGACGACGGTTCGACTACTGGGAACAACGTCGTGAGGAGGAAGATGCGGTCTCCGATGTCGCCCACATCGACGCCAACCACAAACGCGGAGAAGAGAATGGCAATCGGAGTGTAGGCAAGCACGATCGGAACCGCAGCCTGTAATTCAATAATTTTTACTTCTGTGGGGAAGTGAGGATAATTACGCTCTGCATACATCCTTTTCGTAAATGAGAAAATGAGCACTCCCTGGTTGTGCCAAATTAGCTGCCTTACAAATCGGAACTATTTTTAAAATTTAACCTGCGTCAACAGAGCAATGAAGAGCTGCCGTTGCACCTTCCTCTTATACGTCGTGTTCTTTGAACTGGCAAGATTGCTTTTCGTTGAATGCACGGATGCATACCTAGTGCTGCGAACTTTGCAGTACAGCTTCAAGGCGCAGTAGATGGAAACCACGATGGCAACACTAACGACAGGAAGTAGAGTGATAATTTCAAGAGAAATGACAGTCCCATTGATTCCTGTAAGGGAAATTCCGTGAAATCATGAATCGGTAAAAACCTTCATGACGACCGCCGTGAAGCCCGGAACTGGGCCGAGTGTGACATCACGGCCCGTGAGGAGCATGAGATAGGGTGCAAATACTGCGCGAGCCCTCGGACCCGGCCACACTTCCGAGAAGGCAATGATGAACGTTGTCAGGTATACGGTGATTGCGGAAAGAGCGATGGCCCATGGGCATCGGCCAGTATTATGCAGCGATGTGAGCAGTGGAGGACTGAAAATTATTGGATAGTTCCACGCGAGTGGAAATTTGCGGGTGGTCCACATGCTGTTCCTTTTGCGTTCCGTTTGCTCCTGCTCTCTCTCCACTGTTCTCTCGTTTTGTCTTACCGTTAGACAGGTTATAGAAACGAGGGAACAGTGGAGAGAGAGAGCAGGAGCAAACGGAAGGCAAAAGGAACATCTTGTGCACCACCACAATAACGGACCTGCAAATGATCCAGTAGAGGTAGACGAACTGAAAGGAGAAGAGGAGAATGGTGGCAAGGAAAAGGAAGAAAACCGAGATACATCCCAATGCCCCGACGACCGTTGGCATTTCGAGTGTTCGCAGACCAATGGCGAGAGGGCCTACTTCGTGGATACCAATTGCCTTGTAATCAGATAGATATTTACGATAGAAATTCAGGTCTATCGATTCGATGAAGAAATGATTGAGGGAAACGAAAATGTCCAGAACGGCGACGCCAGCCAGGAGGTAGCCATAATGCGCGACGATCTTGTTTTTGGTCGTGAGGACGATGAAGAGAAGGGCGGCATTGGCAAATAGGGAAAGGGCCGTTGAGCCATCCACGACGAGACCGCGGAAAGTGCGGAAATTCATTGGAGTGTGAATGTGAGGGCAGAAATGGGGCGTTTAGTCAGGCTGTTGACGATGAATATAACATTTCCTAAAGTCCGATCACAGCTTCTGTTCTGAAAAAAGACGACATTTACCAAGGAGACGGTAAGAGCGTTGGTGTGCGGCCTTTACCAGGGGATCGAATTCTGTTATTAGTCTATCCGCGTTAGGGTCGACCAGTGGGTGGGACTGTGAAACTTTTCTTTTCCGATTTGATTCATATTCTTGTAGGAAGTACCCCCAAGTACTGATAAGTTGAACGAGCCTTGGAACGGGCCTCATCGAACACCGGTGCCGTAGCTGTACTTGCTCGAGGACATCGTACTTTATCGCCGTCAGACGAATGTGGATGTACAATTTTGCCCATTTTTCCAATAACGTTGTGTAATTGTAGCTGGCAATTGACGCTGGCGTAAGCTGAAGGTAAACAAGTGCAACTCGAACAGTAATGTTCCGTATATTTCTTTTGAGATCGTCGTTGGACAAACGCCGACTGTACGAATGGCCAGGCACTACTTTTGTGAGAGTATGATTTACCAGTGTTGGTGAATGCCTACCTGCCTACAATTATTGGAAGCAAATACAGTTACCATCCAAGATGTTTTCAGCGTTCCAAAGGCATTCTGTTAAGTTTGTAATCGTATCCTCGTAATATGCTGTCCAACGTCTCCCTGAAGTTTATCGACCCGCTCGAGCCGGCCATGATCTGGTGATTTTTTGATATAACAGCAATTTATAAAATGGATCACGCAGGTTCTACCGCATCACGACTCCTATTAACATTGCCTGCGCGGCACTCGCTGCCTTCATGATAGTTTTCCATTCTCCAGCAGAGATGAAGAAGTATCGGCCATACCTGCTACAGATTGTGGTAGCGTTGCGCTTTTGTTATTGCATCTGGAACTTAAAGGAGGGAAATGGGGCCTCAACTACAAATGATAATCGATTTGACAGAACTACATAGAATAGTCTCAAATAATAATATGCATAGGAGTTGCACAGCATTGAGCAAACAACATTCAGTGATAGCATTCCGGTTTTACTAGAACCAGTCTCTAAAAGCTACACGCATGCAGTCACTGACGAGGAAACTCTTTTTGCTGACCCCGGCCAATCCGAACGGGACATTTACCATTCGAAAGAGCTTGAAAAACTGTACAGGACAGTATGTTTCATTTTTCCTAAACGGGTTCCCCTTGTCTTGGAAAAAATCGCCAAATGTCTAATTTTAGCCCGCGCCCCAGACTCGCCCTGAAATTTCGCTATTCTTCACTTTTCTCACACCAGAAAAGCCGTGTAGGAAAAATGAAACACAACGTCTTGTACAGTTTTTCAAGCTCTTTCGAATGGTATAGGTCCCGTGCGGATTGGCCGGGGTATATAAACAAAGTTCCCCTGTGAGTATATTTTTCTAGAGCTCAATTATTTAACAACGTTTTCGCATTTTCTCAGCCTGTTCATTCAGCTCTCCAACGCAGCCGCTAATCTCGTGGAGGAGATTTTCCAGCCAACGTTCTATGTTTCGGTTCCGTCTGGCAGGACCCTTGCCAGTTGGGTGCCAAAGGGGAAGCTGATCACGCACTATGCAATGGTTTCAATCCATTCATTGTCAATAAAGTGAAGTCGCTGAAGATGTTTTGGATACTCATAGAAGCTAACGCGATGTGTGCTGTTCTGGATGCTTTCTGGCACAGGGATTATGTCCTGATCACGCTCTTCAAGCCGCAATACTATGCTGTAGGCCACGAGGTGACGAATGTTTATCAGCAATATTAGACGGCGATCGAACATTTCAGAAGAAGTTCATGGTCGTCTGGCATACGATTGCTACTTGTATAGTTTTGGTTTTTTTGGCCATTTTTCGACCCTCTGAACGGAGAACAGGCTCTGGAGTACCTGCTCGAGGTATTATCGGGGCCCACAACATTGCGAAAAAAATCATTCATCCCATGTCCAATTCTATTCACAACTTTAAAGAAGGACTGGGAAGAACTTCTTGGTAACACGGCTTCTGTGAGCCGCGAGAGCTCTGTCTGGGCACCCCAGGTACAGTTCAAATAACCTGATCGCCGGGACTATTCCATGAGTGGGTTTTGTAGACCTGATGGTAAGAAAAAATTAGAGATACATTTTAGTGGGTAGGCCTGATTTAGAAAATATTATGCCTGAAAATGCATTTAATTCGGTGCGAATATACAAAATTATGCTGCAAATTCCCCACTGAACCTACAAGGCTGATATTTGGCCTGTATTTTAATCATTTCATGGTCTTTCCAAAAAAATTTATTGTGACGCCAAATAGCGCATAGACCGTGAGAAAATAATGACCATATCAATTGTCATATGCACAAATCGGCATATTTCGCACTGCCCTGGCCTGGGGACCATGTATACTGCTCGGTTTTATTGGCTTAAAAAATTCTGCGTTAAAAACTGGTCCTAGCGCGCCCCCTACGCAGAGAAATAAAGCGCCGGAAGACAGCCCGAAAATTCAAAAAAGGTAAATTATATTTCTCTGCGTTGGGGGCGCGCTAGGACCAGATTTTAACGCAGAATGTTTTGAGCCAATAAAAACGAGCAGTATATATGGTCCCCAGGCCAGGGCAGTGCGAAATATGCCGATTTGTGCATATGACAATTGATATGATCATTATTTTCTCACGGTCTATGCGCTATTTGACGTCACAATAAATTTTTTTGGAAAGACCATGAAATGATTAAAATACAGGCCAAATATCAGCCTTGTAGGTTTAGTAGGGAATTTGCAGCATAATTTTGTATATTCGCTCCGAATTAAATGCATTTTCAATCATAATATTTTCTAAATCAGGCCTACCCACTAAAAATGTATCTCTATTTTTTTCTTACCATCAGGTCTACAAAACCCACTCATGGAATAGTCCCGGCGATCAGGTTATTTGAACTGTACCTGGAGGCACTCGAGCCTCTGGTGGAACCCGTGGTAAATTGCCAGTCTTAATAGGAGTGCATCTCTACAAACATCGACGTATCGAAATGTCGCATTTCCATTATTCGACGTCTGGAGAAATGCACTCCCATTAAGAGGCAGTCTCATCCGAGCTCGAGGAGAGCTCCGGGTGCCCTGGTCCCAGCCGCCCAAGTTGATCCGTAGCACTTGCCGCTCTAACCAGTGATAGTACCTGGTTACCTAAGAAATATGCAAAAAAGTTTGGGTGGATTACTGTAATGGGTGGGAAAATGGCAGTCGTTCAAAAATCGAAAAACGCGATTTTTCGAATAATCATAACTTTTGATAGACTCAACCTACGAACTTGAAATAAAAAAATTTGAGTTTCTTATTTTTTACTTCAATTTTTCCTAAAAAAATTTTTTTTCAGCGTGCCGTTTAGGGTGATTTTTGACACATTTGCACTTTTTTCAGGCCTTTTTTGCAAACAAGACCTGGCCAGACCATTATAGGTAAGACCGACGACTACAGTAGAGTATTAGAAAAATATAAGCAGAAAAATTGCAGGCTGCAAGTGCCCTCAAAAACCGCGATATTCGACTCCAACTTGGGTCGATTTCGCGAAATATGCGTTTTGAGTTGAAAATATTTTTAAAATTTAGAGCGTATCCGAATACCTATAAATCCGTTTCAACTGATTTTTTATCCCCTTGCGAAAAAGTGTGACAATTGTCCTAAAAAATGCGTTGTGACGGATCACCCACTTCCAAAAGGAATAACAAGCGGATTACGTGCCCGGGGAACTTCATATTGAAGTAACCTGAATGTTGCCGAAGCATCTCGAAGTTTTATAAAAATGGGCCTTCTAAATCAATTTTGTTCATGCTAACGACAGACGTGAAAACGCCACTTATTGCTGTAATTTCATGCTTTAAAATGACTTCACATCCGAAGGGGCCTTTTCGGGTGGAAAACAAAAGTGCAAGATACTACTCATGGACTACCCCAACCAGCCCACATGTTCAAAGTTTCAAACGTTTCACAAAAATTCCTACCGATTTCACCAAAGGGGGGAACCTCATGGATTGTTTTCAACCCATGATACCATCATGGTCCAAAAAGCGCAAAAATAAAGTATCGTGAAATCGACTAAGGAATGTCCGCATGGTCATAAAAAGACGTCTAAAGACGTTTTTGACCCATTTCATTACTTCAATATGAAGTTCCCCGGGCACCTAATCCGCTTGTTATTCCTTTTGGGAGTGGGTGATCCGTCACAACGCATTTTTTAGGACAATTGTCACACTTTTTCGCAAGGGGATAAAAAATCAGTTGAAACGGATTTATAGGTATTCGGATACGCTCTAAATTTTAAAAATATCTTCAACTTCTCAAAACGCATATTTCGCGAAATCGACCCAAGTTGGAGTCGAATATCGCGGTTTATGAGGGCACTTGCAGCCTGCAATTTTTCTGCTTATATTTTTCTAATACTCTACTGTAGTCGTCGGTCTTACCTATAATGGTCTGGCCAGGTCTTGTTTGCAAAAAAGGCCTGAAAAAAGTGCAAATGTGTCAAAAATCACCCTAAACGGCACGCTGAAAAAAAATTTTTTTAGGAAAAATTGAAGTAAAAAATAAGAAACTCAAATTTTTTTATTTCAAGTTCGTAGGTTGAGTCTATCAAAAGTTATGATTATTCGAAAAATCGCGTTTTTCGATTTTTGAACGACTGCCATTTCCCGCCCATTACAGTAATCCACCCAAACTTTTTTGCATATTTCTTAGGTAACCAGGTACTATCACTGGTTAGAGCGGCAAGTGCTACGGATCAACTTGGGCGGCTGGGACCAGGGCACCCGGAGCTCTCCTCGAGCTCGGATGAGACTGCCTCTTAAGACCTCATGAACATACCTCAAAGAGTAATACGAACGTAAGTCATCGGGAAAGTCGTCACAACCGCTGCTCAGATGCTCGGCTTCCCATGCCGAAAATCCAACCCGGGCCGCGTAGGCGAAATCCACGAATCCTAACCACTAGACAACATGAGAGCGGAGAGATCTCCGTTCACACTTGTCTTTTCGTACTTCCTCGAGGCAAGTGCCTCAATGCGTTACAAATCGCTTCCGTAACAGAGGTTCTTCTCAAAGACCTAGAGTTCCAACAGGCTTCTGATTGTTATGAAAGCACCATGATCTCCGTAACATTGTCGGCATATAAGAAATAGAAAAATGGTATTGTTTTAGCAATAGTTCGAGATAATAAGTAGTAAGATTCATTCTCCGGAAAGTTCTTTCAGCCGATGATGTGTATCTTTCACCGTTTGTCATCCTTCGCATAATGCTCATACAGCTACGAGAATTTTATCATAATGCCTGTTGGCAAAACAACATACGATTTTGCCCTTTTGTGCCCATGGTATTTCAAATGAAGAATCGCCGTTCACATGAATCATATTGAGAAAGGGAAAGAATCCGCCATTGTATTGTTTGGCTCCCTTCCTTTCTTCCATCAGAATGGAGATGCTGTTTCTTCCTGTCCTTCTCCTCATCCTCTTTGTTTGCAGGATTGATGCTGACTTCCAAGTTTGTTGTTTCTAATCAATTTCTTCTAGCTCGTTTTTATACAGACTGTCGAAGTTTTCGGAACCCTCAACTGTAAAGGCACAGCGTTCGAAAGAGCAACAATCGAAATATGGGAGCGCGATTATTGTTCGTTGAAGTTCTTCTTCGTATCCGAAATCCATATTGTATTTCAGTTAGTCCGAACGATCTACTAAACGAGACGAAGAGTGATATCAGCGGAACGTTTTCGCTCTCCGGGGAAGAGGACGAGGCTCTCATATTCTTTACTCCCTACATCACCATCGAGCATTCCTGCGACGTGCCGAAACTTGACGTAAAGACATCGTACCTTTTCAGAATTTCTCGTTTTCAGCACGCTTATCTGAACGTGACTGGCTGTAAGCGCACCGCACAATTTCCTATTCCATCGGGCACCATCGGAGGAATCTACAACATGTCGTACGCGTTTTGGTCGAATAAAGAAACACTACTCCGTTTCAGGATCATCGACCTCGAAACCCCTGTTACCGACGAAGTTATTCGATGTCACTGCAGGAGTGATATCAGGGGCATTTGCCGTTACGTTTTATGAAGTTGATCGATAAATGTTTTTATCACGATGAACATAAAGAATATTTCCATGCACTTAGTGAACCATTCCGGATCAGTGGTTTCAACGATTTAAAGATCTCAAATTTGTGACAAGATCTCCATATCCAGACCAGGATGCTCGAATGACACGGGCGAAAGGTGATCATCACACATGCCATCACTCCCTTCCTCACTCGAAGACTCCGTTTCTTCGTCGCCAAGTAATTCGCTCTCTTCACTTGATCCGCTCTCCTCCGATGATGAAACGGGAAGGTCTCCCTCACTGCTCGCGTGGATGCATTCCTTTGCTATGTCCGCCAACGACGGAATGTCGATTCGGAAGGTCATGAGCTGCAGAAGAATCAGGTATCCCAAAGCATAGTTCTATTGTGCTAGCTGTAACAGGTTTATCGACTTCTTCCAACTTTGCTGTTTACAATTTTGCTCTTACGACTAGTGCGTATTCCGTGTTAGTTTTGTATCATCACAGTTTCTGACAATGACACGATTCTGAGGCTCAAATTTTGTGATTAATTAATTAGGTGCGAACTTTCTCGATTTGGCGAGCACGGCGTGAACCACGGTTCGAGCGTGAACGTCAGCTAACTCAAGGCGCGAGCTATATGTGAGCTCGGTTCACACCGTGGGAAACGCCGTGAATTATCTGGTACGCGAAGCATGGCCTTGATCATAAATTTGAGAGGGAATTTCGAATTTTTGAATTGAGAAAGAAAATAAAAAGGTTGTTGTGGTGGCGACATCGTCATAGCGTACCTTGCTGTTTTTATTCCCGTGCACGAACAATGCGATTCCATCGTCGGAAACGTCTCGAAAATACTGCTTAAAACCGCATTGGCGAACCACCTCCCTGCAATGGATCGATTTTATGCAACCACACTCTCATATTGAACTTCCAGAAACGGTATCAACGATTCTGAGCGATGTCTCCATCGTGCAAATGATGAACCGATTCATGCAGATTGTTGTAAAGGGCGGCAAGGTCTGGTCCAGAGCGCGAAGAATCGCTCCAGTTGAAAGCTCGTGAAGTTTCAGAACCATCTGTTTTGTTGTAAATAATTAATGTCGTTTATTACTGCACTACTATAAATATGTTTTAAAAAGTCATTGAAGATACAATTTTTCGCATCGAAGTCGCAGACACTGTTACTAGAGTCAACAACATTGACAATGTTCAATTTTTTTCGGAAGCAAAATTTTCACTAAACCTGCCATCCTGGCCATTTCGAATTCAAAGTGGAAAACTTGCGAATTCCTTCCTTGCACCATATTGAACATTCCTTCAACTCGGCCGCATTTAATTCCTTTCGCTCAGGTTGGCCGGTTGAGTGAATTATTGTTACGTCCGTCTCTCAGATTGTCAAACTCAAGTAATATTCGGATCTTCGATAAGGAAATTGTTTAAGACAGAAATTTTCTACCGATCGACCACCGCTCATATAGCCGCGGAACAGCCCATCTCAGAATCGGCTCAAATTTGGTGTGTGGGTTCCTTGGGGGGTCCAAAGTACGAAAAGGGGTAAAAAAAATTTCGGAAAAA
>JACMIG010003911.1:0-11257 GCA_014805385.1 Levipalatum texanum
ATACTAAAGAATTTACGCTCATAATTATGCGATATTTTTCAAATCGCTCCCACGGCACTATATAGACGGCACCGGGAACCGTGCATTGCATTCGATCTGGGGAAAGCCAAATCATCGCAGCGCTCCGCGCTGCGAACAATAATCTTCAGGAATAGTTCAATGCCGTGTGCTTCGCAAAACGACAGGGAAAATGTTGGTGGACCGATGTTTGCCACTCGGACGCAAGTGAGGAGAGATTTTATGGCATTATCAGAAGGGCGCAGAGAATGACCTAGTCACAGTGATTCGGCAAATGTATCAAATGCCCAGCGGGGACATTTTTACATTTTGAGTACATTTTTTATGGAATATTTGATAGATAGTTCTTTATCATTGTATACCAACGACATTACGAGAGGGTATTTCCGGCAGATCCATCGACCCTACCGAAATTCAGCCAATTTTCACTCATCCTCAAACGCCGAATCACCAGAATGGAACTTTCTTCGCTGAAATCAACAGAAGAGTGTTGAGTGTCCAAACTCTCTCGTACTGTGAGTCTCGGGAACGATTGCTACAACGTTCTGGAAATACCAGATGTGACAGGACCAATTCTTATTCGACCTTTACCCTTCTGTTGATCAACACTAACTAAATTCTACCAATTTTTGCTCATCCTGAAACTCGGAATCACCAGGAATTTCGGCGCTGATTGTCAGGCCACCTCTCTTCCCTTCCTCCTCATACCCTCATCCCTCCTCCCATACCTCCTCCTCGAAGGTCGATCCCGTCCGGAGGCGAGTTGTCGTCCAAGGGTTCACGTACAACAGTTCAGTTAAAATTTGACAACGATAATCTCTTCATTTTGTCTCTGCAATATGAGAGCATCCCTGTGAAACCTAGCGCATCTCCGTCATGGCAATAAATAAATTTGGGCTCCGTACCACTTGGTCAATGCTAGTGAAGCCAGTTTAAGAAAAAAATGATTCATACATCACGTGGAATTGTTCTTCAACGTATTCCATCTCTTTGCCAAACCAAGCGCATTCACGCCATGGCGATCACCAGGCAAGATTCACCAACCCGGTTCAAATTGTAGTGACTACAATTCTACCTCGTCCACATCGAATTCGAAATGAGAGCAGATTTGTGATATTCGTGTTTTGTAGATGTAGGCATGTCACAGTTCGTTCGGAACGATAAAAGGGCCTGATTGTAAGACAAAGGGAAATCCATGAAGAAGCAGGCTGCTCATCCGGGGCTACATATCATTAACCATCTGCGGTCTATTAGAGTCCGATGCACTTAAATTAATATCCGTGCATTGCGAAACAGCGATTCACGAGGATTCGTTTATACTCGTCCGGATTCCCACGACGACCGGGAAAATGATGGCCTGACTATTTTACAGGCACTCGGATTCGTGTCGGGTGATTGTCTAGCGTCATCACTGATAGCGTAACGAAGAATGGTCTGATATGAGCTTATGGGAACGCCAAAGCCGACATTGTTATGGAATGTTTACACTATCAACAGCTCTGCGATCAACTACGGAGAATATAATCTCATCTGCGTGGACTGTGAGACAGCGAATCACTATGATTCATTGAACCTCGCCTGTTTTTCATCATGTCTGCCCGGTATCATTCTAGAGACGAAGAATGGCAAGACAGTAAGGCTATTGGGAACGCCATGGATTGAGTGCAACCATGGTCAAGCGAGGGTATTATATGGAATGCTTTCAACCGGTATCATCATCTCATCAAAGGTACGGTATATTGAACTAATTTCCGTGCAAGATGAAACGCGGAATCAACACGAATTCTGAGGCCTCTTTTTTAATTGTATTTGCAGCTCGGTGCCATTCTGGTGAGACGAATAATTGCCTCATAAATGCTGAGTCTAAAGCGCCATGGATACGCTGTTCTTCCCGGCTCACAGTCATTCAAGGGTGTTATATATTGTTCTGTACTATATCAAGGATGCAGCAAATTAGACTAATTTCCTTGCCCGGTGAAACACAGAATCACCAGGTTGGGTTTTATTCAACCTCTTCGATTTGATGTACAACCGAAGGTGTTTCCAGGAACTCTGGTGCGAGCCAGGCGATTATTTACTAAAGCCTCATTACCGAAAAGATCATGGAAACGCCAAAAGTCGCCACGTAACGACTTCCCAGTCGATGGAGTCATAGATTTTTGGTGGAATTTTCCCCAAACGACCGATCAAAGACCAAGGAAACGATACCAATATCCGTTTATCGTGAAACAAGGAATTACCCGGTTTCATGGAACCTCGCTGGTTTTCTCTTTATGACTGTCCAGTGCCGCTCTAGACATGCGAAGAATGATGTGATAGTGAGGCAATGGGACCGCCGGGGAAAATCCGAGGCGCATTCGAAAGAACCAAGTAATGGGTTGTATCAGACGAATAGATACGTACGGTCGATTGAGGCCAGAGGAACTGAACTGATTTCACTGCATTGTGAAACAGACAATCTCCAGGTTTGGAAAATATTCAATATCGCCGAACTGGTGGGAAATGTAATGGTTAAAGGGGAGAAAGTTTGTGAAGATTTTCGGACGCGAGACAGATCGATATCTGGAGTCATCTGTGAGTGAAGTGATCAAGGCTAAGCGAAAAATCGACGGATAATAATGCAGAGGAAATAACAAGGATTCCCTTGCTCAATCGAAGGCGAAGTGAATGATTCAATTGCCAAGCATATAACTATCAAATACCGTGGAAACAAAGCTAACTTAAGTGCGCGGTGAAACTAGGAATCACCAAAATTGAGCATCGCCGGATTTTAATTGTTTTTTTTTCATTCTGCCAACCAGAATCGCTCGATAGCCCAAGCGGATGGCGCGATTCTGATTCCCATGTGGTGGAGCAGAGAAAAATTGCAAAAGAACCTACATCAAGCAACTTTTCCTGATAATGTTGCCCGTTATCAGTAGTTGCTGATCATCATTGAAATGATGTTCTTCAGGCACTCGAATGCGAGTCAGGTGTGTCTGACGTCATCAGCGAGAGGCTGAGAAAGGCCTTATAATGTGGGAGAGAATGGCTTCTATACTCAATCGAGTGTTGTGGAAATTTCAAAACGACTGAGCTGATGAGATTTAATTGCAAGTTGTAGGAAATAGCCTAATCTCATTGCACCGAGAAACTGAGAACCACCGGGTCTCACATAATCCAAATAGCTAATTTCCGAGCACAGCGGAACAGAAAATCACCAGGATTGAACCTCTTGGGAATATAATTATGGATATCCGATATATTACCCGGTTCGAAAATCTGACCCATTTCCTGAGATCCTCGAACGCCGCCGTATCCCGGAAATCGTTAGCACGAGTGAGCGGGTTAAGTTGAATCGCCATGGACCAATGAGGAGCAGAGGCGGGTTCAATTGATCGCATTGCCCTGTCCCTCCGCGCGATGCGAATGTAAAGTGTCTCGTACTGTGCGTAATGATCTGGTAATGTGCCGATGGGATCTCCCTACTCATTAGAGTGTATTATAAAATGTTTCCTTTTCTCAAACCCAGTCCGATCAAAGAAAGATGAAATTTGATTACTTCCCGTGCACCGTGAAACGGGGAATCACCAAGATTTGTTGATCCTCATCTGCAATTTCACGTGACTCCCGACGATGGGATAAATGACGGTCAGACTGTTTTCAGGCACTGGAATCGTCTCATTGTCGGGTGAGAGTGTCTGGCATCATTATAGAGCAACGAATAAAGACTTGATAATGAGCCTATGGGAACGCTGTGGTCAATCGAGAATGTTTTAGATATTTGAAGCGCCATCCAAAAACCTATCACCTAGGAAATTGAACTAATTTCCACGCCCAGTGAAACAGGGAATCGCATGGATTTCTTCAGCTTCTTCTGTCTTCACACGATGACGAAAGAAAGTGAAGGCGAGACCAGATTCTTTTCATGCACTCGGATTCGTGTCAGCTGATCTTCTGGAACCATCAGTGCAAAACAAACGGCCTAACAATGAGCTTATAAAAGCACCATGATCACTGAACATTGTTATAGAATGTGTTCCACCTTCGACACGTTCCCCATCAGCTACGGAGGAAATAAACTCAGTTCCGTGCACTGTGAGACAGCGAATCACGATGATTCCTTGATCATCGCCGTCTTTTCATCAGGACAATTTCGGAAAGTAAACGAGTTTGGAAAGAGAGTGCTGTAAATTTCATAGATCGCAAAGCGCGTATCAACAGCACACAGATAACGATAGGGATGAGTTAATTTTACGTGCCCATTTGGATAATGATTAGCTCAAACGAAATTCCACCAATTTCCACCCATCCTCAAACGCCGAATCACCTGGTCAAGACTTTGAGGGAAAAAATCTAGAATAGCTCGATGCCTAAGAGAGAGGAAACAAGATGGAGCCTACTAGGGCAGCAGAGGATAACAGTAAGAAGAGACGCTCGTCAAGCAAATTCTTCGGTTCTTTTTGCCCATTCAGTGATAGGGAGCAAATCTAATAACGGTACCTCCTCGATCAGCGACCAAGGAGTTCCAATAATTATCGGTCATCTACAAACATGGAATCGCCAGGATGGAATTCGTTAGCACGGTGAGGCGACACTCTTCTGGGAAGGGCTCAAAACTGTCACATTTCCCAGCCACCCCTCGTGAAAGCGAGTCGCGTGAAAAATTGCTTCAATCGCCAAGGGAATGCAAGAAACGATTTTATCTACAGTTTTTTTGCAAAACCGATAACGGACTCATCACCAACCCAAATGGAATACAGCCAAATTCCACTCAACCTCAAACATCGAATCACCAGGATTAGAGATCACATCAAAAGGAAAGGCTCTGGTTAGCCCACGTGAGGGAGTTCACAAGTTGGAGTTCATAGGGAGGAGCAAGGGCTCACGGGCACCACTGGTCCCACCGCCTCCTCGCGCAGTGAAAGTGTGTCCAAAGTGTCTCGCAGTGCGAATCGCGTGAACAATTGTTTCGTCAAATCCTAATACACTACAGAATCAACCATAACCAAACTCGACTTATTTGATCTGACCCTCAAACACCGATTCACCAGGACTAAACTTTTTAAAATCCAAATCATCTGTAGGAAAGACCGTTAGCTCCCAGTAAGAGTGCACGACATGGGACCTCATCCCCTTCCCTCAGGCAACAGAGGATATCTGAAGACGTACAGAATTTTGTCGAAATCAGAGTGAAAGAAAAGTGAATCGCGAGTAATGTGAACAGTTGCTTAAGCACACCGTTTCTTTCGCCTATACTGTTTCAAACAATAGTCAGTCTCTTTACCACAATCTTCAGGTGGAAAGCAGATGCAGAAGGTCTACAGTAGACTTCCTCTCCTGACAATGAGAAATGTAACCGGAATTTAGAACCCGCTTGCTTGACGTCTCACCAATACCACAAATCAAATAGCAACATTTTGATAGACTGCTAGCTTGTATGTTAAAAAAATTTCGATTCTCGTTGTCAAGGAGCCGGGAATGCAACAGGAATATCATCGCAGACACAAAGGCGCCAAATATTGTGTTCCGGATAAGCCATTCTCTCTCCACGGCGCAATCTCTCGCAGCCTGGAAGAAGGGGGAAGAGACAATGAATTGAAGTAGTGGCCCCAGAGCTCGTCTCCCTCATAAATATTATAATGTCATAAATTTATTCGGCTACGGGAACAACGAATCGCCAATGGAGATAATTAAGCGCATTAGTGAAAGCGTGAAACAGCAATTCGCGTGGTTTGGCAAAGGAATGCTCATAACAATGAGAAAATTTTAAGAGGATGATACGACGACAAGTTTGAATTTAAAAGAAGGGAGAGCGTAATTCACTCACAATCCTGTGTGATACCGTCGACATCGTCGCCTTACGCCAACTTGAGAATGCCGCCTGAAAGTGAGGGATTATTTATTTGATTGATGTTGACAAAAGAGGGGACTATTTATTGGACATGGAAGAGATGTTTACTATCCCAAATAGCCGACTCGATAGATATTCGAAGGTTGTGACAGCGAATCGCCGAGTTTCCACGGGGTTCATGGAAAATGACTATATTTC
Organism: Levipalatum texanum; assembly: GCA_014805385.1. Taxonomy (NCBI): domain Eukaryota; kingdom Metazoa; phylum Nematoda; class Chromadorea; order Rhabditida; family Diplogasteridae; genus Levipalatum; species Levipalatum texanum. The sequence continues at coordinate 6,050 of JACMIG010003911.1, forward strand.
TCACGGGTGTTCCCTGGGTATACGGTGGCAAACAAAAGGAGTGAAGCGTATGATGAAACTATAGATGCATAGAAGTTCTAAATCGCTAGAATTTGAATTGAATACACAAACATGATCAGAGTTCGAACAATTGTCGATGTACAATTATAACCTTTGCAACATTGATCCACCGAGTTTCATTTCAATCACCTTCGTTCCTTCCTTTCTCTTCCTTCGGCCCCCATCGTGCCTCAATTATCATACCCTCCTCTTGTTCCCCTCTCCTTCCCAAGCTTTCAGTCTCCACTTTCCTCATCCCCATTTTTTCTTCCTCCTCCGCATCCTCTTCTTCTATTAACCGCAATGTAAACCGACCCTTGCAATGATGCAATGCTTGTTCCGGGAAAAGCCTTACTACTCGATCTTGTTCATACGAAATAGTTTTTTTTAAATCCATAAGCCAATAAATCGCGTGTGAATTGGCTATTCATACTTCCGCATTTTTAGTTCTTGCCAGTCTACATACTTTCACACGAGCCAAATCATACCCCGTGAGACTGTGAAATGAGAGAATCCCAAATCACTCCCCTTTTAGCGACAGCTCCGTTTCCTAGATTGGCTTCACTCTTCCAAGAAATCAAAAGAAATTTCGAACCAGCGAGTTCGACGTCTCACTATTACATAATCAAAAGTCGAGATGGAGTAATTTCTCTAAACATGTAATTCCGATCGATTACAACATACGATTGTACTTTTCAATTCTTTTCCACGTGCGATCATGCGTTCCGAGTGGACTGTTTTATCTCTATTGGAAATGTCAGACGGTTAGGGGAAGAGACTATTGGAGAAGAGTAGTATCACTCTGGTCCATCATAAGCCAAAAATCTCTCTCACAATCTTTTGTCATGAACCGATTGTTGTCAGAAGTGAAACCGTCGCGGATCTGGGCATTCCTACCTACGAGTTCGATGTCTCACCATTTCCTAATTACAATTTGAGATCGGAGTACATTTGATTGTTCCTGCGTTGAGGCGGAATTACAACCACTATTCAATTGAATGCTTTTCCACGGACGCTTCCGGACAGTCTCTCAACAAGTGGACGGGCCCGAAAGAAGTGGAGAGAATAGTATCATCTCGATCTTATCAGGAGTAATTCCGAAACCGCGATCTCAACATCTCACCAATACCACAAATACCAATTTTTGATTTTACGTTTGCACATATCCGGGTTAAAAGTAATTCATTTCAGCGCCAAGGAGCCTGTAAGTCTGCGATAGGATATTATCGCAGACGCCAAATAGTTCACCCGCGCGAATTGTTCTCTTTCACTTACTAGTTAGGCAGAGGCGATGGAGAGTAGTCTTATCATATGAGCATGGAAGTTATTCACATTTCCCTCACCAAGAAATTCCTAACACGCCAGTTCGACATTTCACAAAGTCCACAATAACAAATCACGGCTGATAATTTTCGACTATACGTGAGTGCCTATGAAAGCGGAAAATGTTATCAATATTGGATTCTGGAAAAACTGTTCGCTCTCGATGGACGGCCCTGTCTCTCGCAACCTGGACGGGGGAAGAGACAAGCAGAAGGAAATTGTGGCCCTTGAGCTCGTCTTTCTCATGAAATGGATGAGGAATGTTCACCATGGACTTCCTTCTCCCTGGAATTCTACAGGAGTTCAAATCAGCGAGTTCGACGTCTCGCGAATAGCATAATTACAGAAAGCTGAGGAGAATTTTGATTGGTGATCGTCCTAGATTAAAAATATTCCAATTCAAAGGAGGTGGGAAATGGAAAAAAAGAATATTGTCGCAGGGCGTCAAATATTGCCTGCCAAAAGGACTGTTCTTTTTCCATTACACAGGTCAGCGACAATGGAGAACTGTATAATCAAAAGCGTATGGATCAAACTTCTCTCCCATCTTGCCGGGAAGAAAAACGATGCGGAAGCGATATTCCTCTCCCGGGCACTTCTCGACTTTAACATTGCATCAAGATCAATTGGCCGGCCGGGGAGCATCCCGGTTACTGAATCTCCCGAGCTTACAACCGGAAACTCAGAACCCGCTAGTTCGACGTTTCACTACTCCCTAGTGACAAATAGTGGAGGAATAATTTCGATGGTTTAAGGTTTTTCGGGTCTATTACAACCACTATTATATTAGGGTCCGCGAAAAGATAATCAGAAATCCGGACTCGCCGAATGTGTGTTCCTGATGGACTGTTCTCTCTCCACTGGACGAGACGGCTACAGCACGAGAGTTGTATCGCCACGATCTTATCAGGGACCAATGGCCACTTCCCCATCTCATTCATGTTATATTTGGAAGACCGTTGCGGAAGACTCCGATGTGTCACAATCGACTTCTCCTCACTGCCGAGAATTTTGAAACCCACAAGTTTGACGTATCACCATGGACCTAATTGCACGTCGAGGTGGTGTAATTTCGATATTCGTCAGACTCGTATGAGTTACAGACACTATTTAACTTCTCTCCTATTCTCAGGGAAGAGGGCAAAGAATGTTGACGAGCCGTTTTGCCTGATTACACGACTCCGAGAAAATGAGAGAAAGAGTCAGATGACGACTTCCATAACGTACGCCCATATCCCTCACGTTGTCGTGGTTTTAACCAACGCCGAGGATTCACAATCGGCTTAACTTTTCCAATAAATCAACAAGGAATTTCAAACCCACGAGGTCGATGTCTCATCAATTCCATAATTACAAATAGATGTAAATAGTTTTCGATTTACAGTATATTACAGTGTTAAAAACGTTTAATTCCATGGGGTATCGGTAATGCATGATGAATATTATAGCAAACACATAGTCTCCAAACATTACCCAACGGGCAGACTGGTCTCTCCCCTAACAGAGTCATTGTCTCGTTGTCTGATCGGGTCGGCAAGACGCGGAGGAATAGTCGCATTCGGTAGTCCGGATGCAAGGTCTTCCAGTCATAAAAATCATTGGAACTTGTATTACGTACACACCATCTTCGCACTGTTGTCGTGGGAGCGTGGCCAGTGAGTAGTATTCACAATCGAATTCCCCCTCCAGATGGCCCCTACCAAGAAAACCAGACAGTTCGGAGCCTCACTATTTCCGTAATTACGAATCGCTGTGGATAATCATTGATCTGATGAACACGATCTCTGGAAATAAACACCATTTTACTACTATCAAAGTGTGCACAAACACAAAAATATTGTGTAAGATCCATCGCGCTAAGTATTTTGTTCCGGGCAGTCGATTCTCTCCCGCAGTGAACGGTATCATAAACCAGAAACAATTGGAGGCTCACACTGGTAGAGTAGTCACGCCCCCGGTCTCATCGGAAGCCAAACGCCAGTTCCACGAAGACATCCAGCTCTGTTATCTTGTTGAGAGGAAAACTGATGCTGAGGTTTCAGAATCGGCTTCATTACTCCAAAAATACTACGGGGGTGTTTCGAACCCGCAGTTTCGGCGTCACACCATTTCCACAATAACGAAAAGCGGCAGATAAATTTTGATTCCAGGTTAGTCCCGGCGTGAAAAAACCACTAATATTCCTAAATCTATGGGGGAACAAGGTATGCCAGAATAAGATTATCCGAGATCCAAATGCGCCCAATATTGCGTTCTGGACAAAGTCATCTCCCTGTATGGGAGGAAATTTCTCGCTGTATGGTCGGGGACGTGACAATGAAGCGTAGTGGCCCGGTGCGAAAACTTCTACTCTCCTCTGGATTCGGGAGGAAAACTGAAGCGGATGATTCAGAATCGACTTCCATCTTTCGAGAATGTTATTGGAATTTTTGAACCCGCGAGTTTGACGTTCCACCAATACCTCAAATATTAATCATTGTGGTGATTTTTCGATTCCTGTGTTGTAATGACGTCTAAAAATATTTTAATCCTGTGCTATTATCACGTCGCTTTCCTTAGAAGCCTAGGAACTACATAATATTTCCCCAGGTCTTTCCTATTATCGATGGGAAAACCGACGCGGAGGACTCACAACTGACTTCGCTCTCCCGAGAATGTTACAGGGAATTTCGAACCCGTGAGTTCCACGTCCTCCCTATATCGCAAATAGAAACAGCGGTGAAGAATGTTTGATAAGACGTACCTCGTGGGTGGAAAAAATTCCGTGAATGTGAAAAGCAGATATTGTCAAGAGCCCAAGCAATTCTAACTTATCGATCAGCAGGCAAAATTTCAGCTTCCAATATCTCTGCTTCCTCGAAGAGTTTGTTGCTCTAATTTTGCAGGCTTCGGTTGGAATCCAGTTCCTACTAGCATGCAAAATTTCAGCTTCGTAGCCCTTTTTATTCCGGAGATACAGAAGGGGACTATGAGATAAAAGTGTCGCGGAACGGGAAATTAGAATTGCTTGGGCTCTTGACAATAGAAACGCGTCAAATATTTCCTACTGAACGTACTATTCTCTCCATTTTGTAGGGACAGCTACAATGGAGAACACAATCGGCTTTACTCTTCCCAAAAGACTACTGCCAATTTCGAACCCGCGAATTCGACATTTCACTTTCTCAAAAATTTCGATTCTCTGTGGGCCAATTTCAAAAGAGTTGTCAATTGGGTTTGCAACCTCTATTTCATTACAATCCCTGGTGAAAGGAGAAAACGGAGGGAGGGCCACAAATATTAGTCCAGGACTCTTCCAATATCTCGTTCCGTGCTGACTGTTCTCTTCTCTTTCCACTAGACGGGATGGGAACTGCAGAGTTCTATCACCAAGGTCTCACCAGAAGTGTATGGAACTTCCATAATACAATATGCACTGACGTCTCAGGCATACTTCTGATACTTCCCCTTTTCAATTGGCCCTGCTCCAAAATTGGTTTTTTTGACAAATGTTGTAGCAACTTACGGCGCGGAGGTCGCGGGTTCGATCCCCGCCGCGGCCAACTCTTTTGCTTTTCACTGTGCTTATTTTCAGACAACGAATCTTTCTTCCCGGTATGCATAAAACCTTCAGGAATTCAAAAAAATCTACTATAGTCGACCTGTCCACTTTTTGTCCGACGACGGAACCATGATGGGGGTATCATGGTCTAAATTTGTTGAAAATAAAGTTTGTCGGGATCGGTCAAGGAGTGCTCCAATGGGCATAAAACGAAGTTTTGAGATGTTTTTGGTCAATTTCGAGCAAAATAATTTTTTCGATTTTTCTGACCATGATACCCACCTCATGGATTGAAAACTATCCAT
>JACMIG010003913.1:0-11255 GCA_014805385.1 Levipalatum texanum
AATTTATTCTGTGCCATATCTGTTCCATGTTCTTGTGATTTTCTTGTGCCATTATTGGTCCACCTGCTACCCGCCTCCTCGTGGCGTGGACTGGACGCCGTTTCCCTTGGGCTCGCCCGGTCGATTCGCGGCCGCCGGCCCTCTCCCTCCCTCAAATGGCCGTCCCACTTTTTGGCCTCCTCCCATACAACCCGCGCGCGATGGTTTTCGATCCATATCTCGGTAATAAATTGAGATATCGAAAAACGGTAAAAAGCACGATCTATCCCAGACCCAGACCAATGTAACAAGCTATGTTGCGAGCCATGGGGCGAGGTTTCGCAACACACGTTGCGGTCCCTAGATATAGTATCTTGGTTGGGTATGTAGATCGACAAAATTGCAATGGGATTGCAGCACTCCGCCGAGCATGAAGGTGTACTCCGTTATCCTCCTGAACTCTGCTCTGATCGACTTCCTCGGATCGACACTGAGCATTCTTCTGATTCCAAGGTTAGTTTAATGGGTGTATGAAAAACTGCTCCGATCGATATCGAGATGTCTCATGTCAAAACTTAATTTCGACAAAGAAGAATTCTCAGAGTTCTGCCAGTGCGCGACATGCTCGTTTTCCTCTTCATCGGCCCTGCCCAGTATCTCGGACCTCGAGTCTGTGCTGTCATGTTCTGTAAGGAAGCGAAGAAATGTCGAAAGAATCAACGATATTCCAGTCGCTCTCGAACAGATGTTCGTACATTCTCTAATGCTGCTCTGCTTCAGCTTCGCATATCGGTATGGACACTTAAAGAAAAGTCCTCGCTAGACTTGAGCGCACGAGTGAGTAAGGTCCCTTACTGTAACGGCACGGTGAAGAAAATGAAGCCGATTTTGAACAGCACCAGTGTTTTGATCATTATTAGTAGCAAACTGTATTTTTGGTTTATGTATTATCGATCTCGAATTACAGTCTGTTCGTCATCCATAAGCCGATTCAATCTCGCATCGGAATCTGGATCATTGCTCTGCTGCTTTTCATTCCTAACACAATTTCATCGGTTGGTTTTTTGAGACCGTTTGGAAGATTCTGAAGGAGAATGTTGGTTTGGTGCAAGTAAATTATATGGAGTACTTGTTTCATTGGGACAATTTCTGCATCCTTCAGATTGTCTTCTACCAGGCGTACTCGTTCGATAGCTCAGTTCCCGATCAGCTCATATCATATCGTCCTCAGTACGCGCACCTCGCTCACTACGTCATGGCTGGTGAATTCTTGTAATCAAACGATCTGTAGGGCGGTTGTGTCCGCACGGGACCGAATTTTCGAATTCTTCTCGAAATTTGGAAAAAAAAGAACATTGGCACTTACAAACGTTGTCCTAAACTCGCTCTCTCACAGCAACGCAAAAAGTTACTTCGAACTTGAAAAATAGACACAATGATTCACATACAGCCCATTTTCTCAGGAGCCTTGAATATCTATCATCCCTGCGCAATTTTCACCATTTGCTACATGTGCGGATCGACTCCTCCGATTCTGATAGGTGAGCAAAAGAATCGTGAGCGAATTCGAACTCTCGATCCATAATATCCAAAACGAGACCCAACCATCTGCACTATTGCAGCCGTAATGGTCCTTCGTCGACGTGTGATCAGGATCCTTCTGAGTTCGCGGGGCGTCATGAGCCATGGGACGCAGGAGATGCATCGGATGCTTGTTCGGGTGGGAAACTGTGAAGAAATGAAGTATGATGAAGGTTCTAGCCTCTATACCAGAATCCTCAATCTGGGGAGATGTGTCCTTATGGTATAAAGTGGCTCTGGGATACTAAATAGTTTAGGCTAAATTGGCAATAGTCGCTCCAGGGACTCTCCCCTGGTGACGGTTAAAAAAGAATCGGGCAGCGATTCGCCAAGAATTCCCGTTTGAGGTGAAGGAAACTAGCAATAATAAAAAAATCGGGCAGCGGTTCGCCTAGAATGCCCATTTGAGTGGAAAGGAAACCAGCAATAATAAAGAATCGGGCAGCGATTCGCCAAGAATTCCCGTTTGAGGTGAAAGGAATCTAGCAATAATAAAGATTCGGGCAGGAATGCCGATATAGAATGGCCAACCTGTTTCCTCATACTGCATGAGCCGGAAGAGGGCTCTTGTGGCGTTCACGAGTGACGCCGTGAAGGAGTCGATCGCCAGAAGATCTCCCAGACAAAGCTGGTTGATCCTCTGGGTGGAGAGAAGAGTCGTCGGGTCGATCCCTCTCTGCTCCAGATGGCGGCGCAGAGCCATCTTCCTCTTGTCCCTGAAGAACGTACGAATAATAATGAAAGCGCGTCAGAAGTGAATGGGGAAAGGAGCGAACCATGCAGTAGTCTTCTTGATCGAGGCCATGGAGAAGTAGAAAATGTAGAAATGCACATAAAATTTCAAAATACTGAGTTGGCAAATTGCCAATAACGCTAACTGCAGTAAAATAACAGCTAAATTACGGAACAGATTCACATGGTATCTTTGCGCTGGTTGCTCGGCACTAAAAAAGGAAGCACACCAAAAATAAGGCGTTTTAAGAGCTGATTTTTCTGTAGAAGTTGCATTGATCTATATAGAATGTCCTAGTGGTGCGCCAAATTCAAGCAATTACCTGTAGAATTAGCCGCACCTCGATTTGTACGACAACGCTCAATCGCGTCTTTTTGCGGCCTATTATTTTGCGTTATAAATGCTTTTTCTCGAATTTGGCGCACTTCTAGCTTGTGCAGAATTGAATGAGGATCAAAATGAGCACTTGATCGGCTCATTTAGTTCATTTTACGGAGTGTGCTTCTTCGCGGCCGCTTTTTGGTGATTTCATGTCCCCCTCAAAGTGGGCGGAGCTTGCGGCCCCTAACTATATCACGCAACTAGGACTATACAACATTCCATCGTTTTTATCGCGAAGACCACTCGGTTACCTAGGAAATATTGCGATGATCAGCAGTAGATTGGCGGCGACCCCGAAAGTATCCCCGACTAGGACGAATCCAGTATCGACAACGTCCATGGTGGTCAAAGGCATCGTAACGACACCGATCGCTGACAATAAACAGCAATGAATCACATAGTCACAGCCAATACAGTATCCACTTGTATATTTGAGGCATCGCTCAAAATAATTTTCGAATTCCTTTGGGATTCGGTGAAGCAAAAACAGCTCGCAACGAATCGTGAATGGTAGAAGCGAGCCTTTACTATTTTGGTGGAGAAGATAATTACTAGATTTGATGCCGAACAAAATATGATAACAGAGCGGAGCGAAGTCGATCTGTCAATTCAACCAATGAGAAAGAAACTCGGACCTTGACTTGTTGGTGGTGAGCATTGTTGAGTGACGCAGTCGAGTAGCCACATCCAGTGCTTCTTTGAATCCCATGTTTTTGAGCGGCGAATGCTCATTGAGTTAGTTCCAAGATTGCAGATCGTGATCAGCAACCAGAAATGAATTCCGTGAAACTTTGGTTCACTAGAATTCTTTTTCGTGTTTCTCCATCTGCATTGGCTTCCTGTTTCCCTTGAACATGTCATTAGGACCTCGTGTGTTCCTGGCCAAGAAAGCCAAGAAGCAAAGAGTTGTTTACGAGCGGCCGACCGGCTTCTTGCTCGAGGATACACGGCTGAAAGGAAGAAGAAGACGAAAGGAAGCAGTCAATCTGGCCTCGCATCCCTCTTCCTCACTGAACACTATCTTACGCAGATTTTTTGTTAATGTTGTTAAATCCAGCGGAACGCTGAATCAATCGAAATAATGGAATGGTTAGACGCGTTCTTTTGCTAGTGTGATATTGTTCTGTATTAAAGTGATGCGGACGCGACGAGCGAACTACCTCCGCGGTAATCAGCGTAAGAATGATCTACTGCGCTTGATTACATTCATTACGCTACTTACTGCGAAGGTTGTTCGCGCTTAGCCTCCGCACTTTAATTCCGGACAATGATATCGAACCGTTTTATCCTTTTCAGCCTTGGAATTAACACACGTCTTCTGGCACCTATTACTCGGAAGAAATGCAATGTTCTCCGTTTCTTCCTTATTGTTAGTAGCTTCCGCTTGTTCCGACAGCTGATCACAATCTCAGTCAGCGTCCGCCTGGGTCTCGTTCCCCTGGGGTTCGAGGCCAGTGAGTGATTGGTAGAGATGCTCCCTCTGCATCTCTTCTCCCTCTCCATCCCCTCACTCCCTCCCTCCGGCAGCTGTGAAGCCGGGGGGCATAATGACAGCGTGATACCTACGCTCTCTGGCGAGAGAGCGAGCGGAGGACAGAGGACCCAGAGACATACGCGCTCCGCACACAAAACAACAAGGACTCCTCTCCCCGCCCCAGTAAATCCGCACCCCCCTCCTGAGTTCCTTCACTATTCTCGTGTCCCGTGAGAGTAGTCTCATTTTCACGTGTTAGTGGACCCACTAGTCTCCTCCTCCTCCCCCCTGCCATCCTCAGAAGGACTCGATTTTCTTTCAAGTGGAGACACAAGACTCGCTTTCTTCCAGCGCTGCACTTTTTCGAGCGCCTCTTTTGACATCGGTGTGTCGGTGTGAAGTAGCTGTAGTCATGTTTTGCTCGGATTCTGTCCTATCGCACGTCCGGGACCGAATATCTTGTTCGATGTCCTTTCACCACTGCCCCAGTCTGCTAATAACTAGCGTGTGGTAATAATAAACTTGCCTTGAGTGTAGTAATAATAAACTTGAAAACCGCTTCTTCTCCCAACCTCCTTCTTTCTGTGCTTCTGCTTTCCCTTCCCACCCCAAATCGACATACCGTCCATAATAGGCATTTCTGCCGCCCGCGCCCACCAGCCGCATAAGAAAGGGGGCCGCGAATTATTTATTCGACGCGACCCTCCGTCCGATTTCTTGGCGCGCGAGAATAATGCGCCTTTTCCTTCCACCCCTTTCCACGGTGTCCAGTGTCAATTCGAGTCAAATACCATCAGGGCCTTACTCCTGATTGGTGCCTTTTTCACACGAATACGCGTTTTTGCTCTGCTTTAAGGTCTGGTCTTTAAATACCATTGCAACACAAACACAGACACACTTGGGGGAAGATTACTGTCAATTTTGTCAATTAGAGAGACTGCTACAGTCATGATTTCTTACCTAGGATATCGGGAGGATCTTCTGTTACTGTCGGACTCTGCCAATATTCTACGTGCATTCCTTCATCATTGCCGCTTCGCTGCTGCGCGCGACTCATTGTCCTCCTCTCGTACACAGCGCGTAAAATGAATATTCTATAAATCGCCGCAATTGCCTTCATGAACTTTTCTTCGCATCTAGCGACCGTGACTTCAAGAAGCTCTCAAGAGCAGAATATTTTCCACAATCATGGGCATGCAAGAATTCGAGCTCATCGATTACATCGCACCCGTCGGTGAGATATTTGGAATTGTTTATATTACGAGCCCCTCGAGTATAGCAGTATCACTGAAACTTTTGGGTAATGCAGTTTTTAGAGTGGCCTGAAGAGGATTATATCGTTCGTACTAGTTTGGGATTATTTTTCTCTATTTCTACGGCAACAAACCATTGCAGTTCTGGGAGTACTTTTCGCTATTGCTGTCTTCCTAATCTCGGTCGCCGCCAACTTCCTCTGCATCAAGGAGAATGACGACGTGACGCAGTTTGAGAAGGTGAGATCTAAACGAAAATAACCCTGAAAATCCGGGACGGCCAAAAAATCTCGTCCGTAACTGAATGCTCTCAGAAATTATACCGAGAAGAAGAGAGCCTTTAGCACTATCATGGGAGTTCCAAAGCCCTCTTCATTTCGCACCTATGAGCAGACGACGAGAGTACACTATTTTCAATGGAGAGAGATCAGGTTGTACGGAACGCGAATTTAGAAGGGTTTGGAACTGCAATAATACAAAGCTGCGATTTCTGGCTATTTGGCCATTCCGTGAATTCTAGGCCCGAAATTCTCCCTTGCATTTTTGATTATACTCCCCCTTGGACGCGCTGTCAATCTGCCTCCAATCTCGAGTGAGTAACTCTCCTCGTTGTTACACACGTACCCGTGCTCCTCAATCAAGTGGGGCCGATAGAAAGAAAGCCTGGCGACCCGCCAGCCATTGTACCAGATTGATTGGTGGGTGCGATCGCATAACGAAAGGGGGACTCCCCTATCTACCCGCGGAGTACTCGTATTTCTACGGGGGATCGGGGTATTCTGGGGAGCCCACAGCCCCCTTAATTATGAGACGGATGAGCAGCGAGCGAATGCGCCTCTGCCGGACTCCTTCCTCTATCTCGCAAATACGAAATGAAGGGGCCGCTCAAAGAACGAGTAGTAAACCACAACGTGTATACTGGTTCAAAGGTTTCAAATTGTTCTGTAAAAAGTAAATTAAAAGTAAATCATATTATTCAGTGGGGAATGAAGTACAACATGCGCGCCGGTCCACATCGACTTTCCGTCGTGCGAGCGATTGCCAAAGGGTGAGTCTAACACAAAGGGACGAATGGCCGATTGTCAATGTCACGCCCAAATGTCATGGTACATTGACTGCACTATTTGCATCTTCGAATCGTTCTGCAGATGAAAACCAGTTGTTCAACAAGCTTGGAGGGGGATCTTCTTTATAGACCAGCCGGCGGTCGCTACGTCATCGACGACGACGATCTCTAACAAGGAAATATCATCTCGAATTCTTATGCGGGTTCCCTTTCTCATTTCCCTCCATTCACCGTAAAGTACTCGGCATACTCCCTCCTTTTTGGGATAACTTTGTAAAAACTTCCATTGCCTGTTGATGAAGAATTGAATTTCCATAACGTTTCACTATGTCGGACTTTGAACTTTGGAATTTCCAACAAATTGCATCCTGTTCATAAGTGAGTTCTTTGGAATCAACTGGTGCTCTGAGCAAGCAGAATGAAGGCTTTTTATCGTTCAATGTTCCTTGTTCGGCGGAAAAATGTCCGAACCAAGTAAGTCAATTTAAACCTACCAGTAAACGAATCTTTCCAAAAGACCAGCGCAATAAGTTATCACGGCACCTTTCGTTGTCAGAGCGTGGAAAGAAGCCACCTACCATCTTGAATTTCGTCATATTTCTATCGATTTGATACTTCCACTAAGGTTCAGGAGGCAGAGAAATGGAATGGATGTATCGGCGAGATTCAGCGGACTTGCCGGAACTTCATGAAGACTGGAGATATAAATCATTCCATACTATACAAAGTGTCTCATACTAATTGTAAACAACAATCCTCTATTGCATGTTCCTTTCTCGAAACTTCCATGCTATCGTAAGATTAGTGAAGTGCATTTCGGTGTCGGCCACCATCCTTTGTTGAATGTTCGATGCCTCCGGTGTATGATCCGACACCTGGAATTGAGATTGCACAGCTTTCCAAAAACAGAAATATTTGCAAGCCTTGGCATTACCTTTTCGCGTGCTACAAGATGATAGACTCGGGAGACAATGCCGACTTTCTTGAATTGTGCATAGACGGCCGGTTCGATTAACAGCGTTGCTACGTAGAAAACGTTCACTGATCTGAACGGCATAACAAGGAAAGTGTAAACGTACAAAATAACGAAGACATAAAACGCTGCTGACGAAAGCTCGCCAAGCGGAGTGTTGGCGTAGTAAATTTTGCCGAAAAGTGGCACCATGCCTACGGAGGCTTCGACATTGAGCAGGATGGTCCATTTTAGGGTCCACTGACGAAGGGATTAGAGTTCGTTAAAGGAGGAGTAGCAGCAACTTTTTGGCCCCAGACGGAGTGCACTTTCCCCATACGGCTACTTACTGAAATGCAGCATTTCAATAAGTAGACGTATGGAGAAAGTGCACTCCGTCTGGGGCCAAAAAGTTGCTGCTACTCCTCCTTTAAAATGGTGACTTACCTTGAGCGCTCGAATGTTCTCGCGGAATTGGAAGGACCTCGAGAGGCTGCCGAACTGCCTGTCCCGCAGCAACTTGAGATTGAAGGCATACGTCGAGAGGAAGATCTAGAAATTTAACGAGAAAGAACGCAAATAGTGCTTACGACTAGTGAGATTCCTAGTCCGATTCCCTGTAGGGCGTGGTGAGCGGTGAGCGAGTACTGACCTGATATGCAACTTTTGGCTTATAGATATAGTTTTAGCTCTTCCGAAATGCTTCTTTTCCTTTCATATTGAATGAGAAAACACAACAGAACTGTGTAGCTTTAGTTTTCTGCATTGACATTGAGGCCCGTTTGTAGCATTGTTGTATATTATTGCCTTCATGGAGGATTACCAACCGTGAGCCCACGCAAAGGCATTGACAAATCCGATGATGTACGCGGTTCCTTCGGTTAGGATCAGTATGGACAATGTAGAGGCCGATCCCTTCTCGTACCAACGCCAGTATACAGCGGCCAACATCCTCTCCACGCCGACGGCACCACACCTGCATTTAATTGTTATTCTCAAGTCAGTAGACATATTCTGAATATTATTGTAATTGCTTTAATTATGATTATTCTCTATTATTCTGATGTTAGTTCGTTTTGCTGACATCATGCTACAGTAGCCGATGTGTGCGGCATGGTGAACGTGGGCGGCTACGTCGACGATATCTTCAAAACAATTAGTACGGTGTCTAACTACTTTTTTCTGGATATCACGTATTTTCCGTTATTTAATGAACGTGTACTCTGTTTTGATAACAATCACAATCTATGTTTAAAAAAGTTCCAGATGTCCCAAAAACAAAACTTACCCCCTGGAGAGCTCCGCAAAATAATTAGGAATCGGCAGATTGACGCCAAATACATTGAAGCCGTTTGAACTATGAAACGGACCCGGAAGCTGCGGTGAAAGATTACTGACGAGGATAAATTGTAATAAGATAAATTATGTTACTTGCTCTATAGATCGCTAGAACGACAGCGAAGGACAGGGGAATACTTACAAAGAGCAGCATGATCTGAACAGTGTCGAGATATGCATTTGAAATTGCTTACCTCTATTTGTGCCAATAAATCGACCGCTTTCTCTGATTTGAGCATTGACAGAATTATATTATTGACGCGGAAGGTAATACCCCTGTCTGGGGGAGTCTCGAGGAAAGGCAGCTTCCACTGGCCACAAATTGGATACTGAGAAGATCGGTATTGGAGCTCCTCCTTCTCTAAGCATCAGGTGAAACGATGTTTATTCAGATAACAATTATGCTTTGTTATTGGTGGAGCTTTTCCTTATGACGGAACCTGAAACAGCGGCGGTGGTCGTAGGCTTGTATAAACCGCGGCCTCTAAGAAGATGACGATACTCGGTATTGAAGGCGATGATAACTAGTGGACTCAGGACGGGGAACAGGGGGAATATGACACTGATTGCCCATGAGAGAAGGAAGGGGTAATGAGCATTGAGGAGGATGCCGACGGGAGTCACCGACGCCGGGGTGTAGAGAGTTATCGCCGGGTTTATCGTCTGAAAATTAGGGACGAATTTGTAAAAATCGATATAATCGGCGAACAAAACTCGTCTTCCTTTCGCAACTGCGTGCTCCCTCCATGCTCTCTAACCTGCCAGACGGCGAGATAAACCCCTTTTTCAATGGTGAGAGAACAGGCGCGTTAGGTTCGCTGATAATTATCAAAAGTGAGATATTTAGCAGGTATCTGAACCCCTCGGATGATACCTGAATTATCAGTAGTCTGAATGCATTTGCCTGCATACGCCGTGTGCTCGCTCGCATGGAACTGAATGTGCATTAATTACGCAGAAATAGTCATGTTATTTTACTCATTTCACGAATACGAAATGTGGCGAGTTTGCAGTGAAACAACAACCGATAAATTTCGCTACAGTACTCACGTTGACTTGAGGGCCCGCCGGATTGCAACTCCGCAGAAGGCGATCACTCCCACCATGCACCCGAACTCCGCCAGCACCAACGAGATGAGAACCAGGGACACGGTCCGATCGGGCAGGTACTGCAAACGAATGGAACAGATTATTCCAAGTAACACTCAACCATTTCCCATTGCCCGCACGAATTTTACGCAAAATAGTTGAAAACGATTGACACTGGGATGAAGAAACCATAGAAAAGAGGTAAAGGCTCACCTCTAACGAAACCATCTTGACGTGATCCCGATGCAGGTCGGCAAACGGCGCATGGAAGTTGGATGAAGCCGCATCAGGCAGCGTCATGGGAGATACGCAGAAGTAACTGGCGGCCACGGCTATGCTCGATGACGAGAACTGATTTTACTTCGAGAAGATTCAGGGCAACACCCACCACTCCAACTACTGTCGTTGCCGCAATATTCATCGGACAGCTGAAGAATGGAGTCAGCCAGGAACTGAGCTCGAAATGAATTAAAAGAGGTAGGAATAATCCCCCACTTGCACAACTTGGTGTAGCGGTACATGAAGCTCAGGGCTACTGCAGTTATCGTTGCTCCCAGCATGACGCTGTAGAACTGGAAGCAGACCTGAAACTATCCTATCCTGAGGAATCCCTTGGCTTCGAAGTACCTCAACGACAGTGAGCCACTCCGATATGAACGAGACCGAAACCATGTAGAGCGTACCCGATTCCATCATGAAGAACTGAAGATTCCGATATCTTTATTCTCATGCACTATTTAAAATATTGAGTGATTTCTATGCATCTTCGTAAAGAGACATTCAGATGGCTTCTTACCGGCGACCAGACGGCCCACGAAAGTGAATACAGCACGGAGAGGGCAGCGATGGCATAGAAGAAGAAGCGGAAGCGTCCCGTGTTCTGGCGACGACGATGGACGAGATAGGCGAAGAGGCCATTCAGCAGTAGGGAAAGAGCGGCCAGAACAGCACAGTAAACCGGGATAACCGTCCGTTCGAAAGTCATCTCCTCCTAAAGAAATGCCTTTGCAACGCTTCACACACAGCAAAAGACGTGCATGCTCGAAAACAGCACTGAATAACACCCTGCTCGAATGAGACCTTTGACTACTCGAAACTATTCAAATGGATTGAACTACAGTGCAGAACATCAACCACATGGCGAGGTAGGCAACAGCAAAACAGGCTAATGGTAATGCGGAAAGGTCTCTGATTTCTGAACGATAAGGAATGTCGCTGAAATTAGTCGTATAAGTAATATTAAAACTTTCGGCGAAGTTGGCGTTTAACAAAAAAGCAAACTACTATTTCAACTAGCGGGCTACGCCCGATACGTACAGTAGGGGTCGCGTTGCGGCGCCGTCGAGAGCGATTTTTGAGCGATATTTTTTGCAAAAAGAGGAATTTCTAAATTTTTGTTAAGATCAGGC